>PVIC010046276.1:0-14300 GCA_004025085.1 Thryonomys swinderianus
GGAGACACGCCCACCAACAATCAACACCGCATACTACAATGCCGGACGTGGTGGCTCATGCCTATAATCCCAGCACTCGGGAGACAGGGACAGGAGGATTGCTGAGTTCGCGGCGGCTTGCCCGGGCACCATAGTGAGCTCAGGGCCAGCCTGAACTACAAAGCGAGACCCTGTCTCAAAAAGCAAAAAAAAAAAAAAAAAAAGAAACTATTTCAAAAACTTATATTTCAATAAATTAGAGAGCCTAGAAGACATGGAGAAACTCCTAGACACATATGAAAGACCTAATTTGTTTTCATTATTCAGTAAACTTTATTGGTACATTATATACACAGCTCACAGTGATACATAACGTTGGGGAATTTGTACCAGTATGTGACACAGGTCAATTCTCATTTCTACCCACATCCCTGCCCACCCACCCCTTCCCCACCCCTTATATACATACTCTTGTTTTTTTCCGAATCATATTTATTCCTTCCCCTCATTATGTTCCCACATCAAATTTCTTTTGGATATTTCCCATTCTACAAAAACTATCATACATCTAGAGCTCCTTTACCTCTACAGGTGCTTATATCAAAGAAAAGATCTGGTATTTGCACATCTGTGTTCTATTTATTTCACTTATTATTCACTTATGTCCTCTAGGTGTCTCCATTTGCACATAAATGAATGAATCTTGTCATTCTTTTTTTTTTTTTTTTTGAGACAGGTTCTCGCTTTGTAGTTCAGGCTGGCCCTGAGCTCACTATGTAGCCCAGGCAAGCCTCGAACTCAGCAATCCTCCTGTCTCTGCCTCCCGAGTGCTGGGATTACAGGCATGAGTCACCATGCCCAGCTATCTTGTCATTCTTTATGGCAGAGTAATACTCCATTTAAAAAAAAACCACATCTTCTTTATCCAGTCTCCAGTTGATGGGCATTTGGGTTGTTTCCAAGATTGGGCTATCACAAACTGAGCTGCTATGAACAAGGGTGTATATCTGTCTTTCCAATGTGGTTTTAAAAATTCCTTTGGGTATATTCCTAGCAGGGGGATGGATAGAAGGGTTGAATGGGACCTCTAGTCTTAGTTTTCTGAGGAATCTCCACAATGGTTGCATAAGTCTACAGTCCCACCAGCAGTGGAGAAGGGTTTCTTTCTCCGCACAGCCTCGCCAGCATTTATCGTTGGTTGATTTTGTAATGGCCATTCTTTGTGGAGTGAGATGGAATCTCAGTGTTGTTTTCATTTGCATCTCTCGAATTCCCAGCGATGTTGAACATTTCTTCATATGCTTCTTGGCTGCTTTGACTTCTGCCTCTGAGTGTCTGTTCATTTCAGATGCCCATTTTTGAATTGCATCTTTAAACTTGGGGAGACTGATTTGTTTAAGTACCTTGTATATTGTAGATAATAGCCCTTTGTCTGACAAACAGCCAGTAAAGACTTTTTCCCATGTTGTTGGTTGTCTTTTAGCGGTGCCAGTGATTTCTTTGGTTGTGCAGAAGCTTTTAAGTAGGATGAGATCCCATTTGTTGATCCTTTCTGCTAGTTCTTATGCTATAGAGGTTTTATTCATGAAGTCTCTGCCTAAGCCAATGTCTCCAAGAGTTTTACCTAACCTGTTTTCTAGCAGGTTTATTGTTTCTGTTTTAATGTTTAAGTCTCGAATCCATTGTGAGTTTAATTTTGTGCATAGTGAAAGAGATAGGTCTAACTTTAGTTTTTGGCAGGTTAAAGCCCAGTTTTTCCAGCACCATTTGTTAAAACGGCTGTCTTTCCTCCATTGGGGATGTTTGCCTCCTTTGTCAAAGATAAGGTGGCTTAGTGTATCCGGGGTTGTGTCTGGATCTTCTAATCTATTCCATTGGTCCTTGGGTCTGTTACTTTGTCAGTACCATACAGTTTTTATCACAGTGGCTTTATAGTAGAGTTTTAAGTTGAGGATTGTAATACCCCTGCCATGTTGTGATTGCTTAGAATTGTTTTTGCTATTCTAGGTGTCTTGTGGTTCCAGATGAATTTTTGGATGATTTTCTCTAGCTCTGTAAAGTATAGTGTTAGAATTTCAATTGGAATTGCATTGAATCTGTGTAGTAGTTGTGGAAGTATAGCCATTATGATGATGTTGGTTCTCCCTACCCAGGAATAAGGGATGTCTTTCCACTTCCTGATATCCTCTTCTATCTCATTTTCCAGAATCCTATAGTTTTCAGAGTAGAGGTCTTTGAAAGACCTAATTTGAACCAAGAAAATATTAAAACCCTGAATAGACCAATAAGTGACAATAAATTAGAGGTAATAATAAAAATCCTAACAACTAAGAAAAGCCAGGGCCTGTTAAATTCACTGTAGAATTTTACCAGAACTAATACTAATACTCATGAACCTTTTCCATGAAACAAAAGAGTACTGCCAAACTCATTCCTGGGAGCTAGCATTACCCTGATGCAAAAATGCAGGCCAGTCTCCTTGATTAACATGATGCAGAGATCCTCAACAAGATACCGGCAAGCCATACAAGAAGGCATTAAGAACATACATCATTCTGGGAATGGTGGTACATTCCTATAATCACAGCACTCAGAAGGCTGACCCAGAAGGATTGCTGTGAGTTTACAGCCAGCCTAAACTACATAAGGAGACTCTGTCTCAAAAAAACAAAATTTTAAAAATCACATGTCATGACCATGTTGGCTTCATCCCAGAATGCAAGAATGGATCACTGTAGTAAATCAGTAAACATAATACATCATAGAAATGGAAACAAAATAAAAAATCACTTGATCATCTCAAGAAATGGGGAAAAGCCCCTTTAAAAAATGATGAAAATCAGTGTAGAAATTTTATCTCAAACTGGTAAAAGTATTACTTAGCTGTTGAGTCATATGTAGGAAAATGGACCCACCTTGAGATCATAAAGTTAAGTGAAATAAATCAGACACAGAAGATTAAAACACTTGGTTTCCCTTATATGAGAAAATCGGTAAAAATAAAACATAGGTGGTAGGAAACAGGCAGTCGACTTTGTGAAGACAGGGAAAGGATGTGGGAATTGGGAGAGATAGGAGGGAAGGAGACAGGGAAGTTAAAATTCTTTTAAAAGGGAAGGTAGCAGGCTCTTAAATTTTGGTTTTACTAGGGTTTTGTTTACAGTCAAGTATAACAGAAATGTATAAGTTTTAAGTGTGCTGCAGATTAATTTCCTTGTCTGTATAGCTAACATCTGTATCAAGTTATTTTCAGAGATTATAAGCTTCATAATAACATCTTTTGAAAGTAAGAACTATTTTGTCTTTTTAAAAATTTTCCTGCAGGCAAGTGTCAATTGAGGAAGGAGAGAGAAAAGCCAAAGAGCTTAATGTTATGTTTATTGAAACCAGTGCAAAAGCAGGCTATAATGTAAAGCAGGTAAGTGTCCTTTGAGTATGGATTGATGTTACTAAATTAAGAAAACATGAAATAATTCTTTGACTGTTCTGTAGTATAAGATTGGCTTCTAGTTAGAACAGCAGGCCTTATCAACAAGCAATCTGTTTTCAAATAATGAAAAAACATAAATGAGTTATAGTTTTGAGAAAAATACAAGGAAAGACTTGGCCAAGTCTTGCCAGGATAACTATTTCAGTATGATTGCCAGACCTATGATTGCAAAATTTTAGACTAATCATATTCTCACTACATCCCTATTTCAAAACTGTGATAGATGAAAACAAGTTAGTTTTTCAGTATTGAATGTTTTACTTATTGTGAAACTATGTTTTGGTTGTTTTATTCCTAATTAGCCTTGATAATTGCTGGCATTTATGTAGTTTGCAGCAGGAGTGCTTTAGGGGTAAGGTAAAAGCAGGAAAATAATAGGAAGCTCTCATGTTACGAAGCTGTTTTCCACAAGATGGCTTGACCCTAAACTCATGCTTAACCCATCAGGGCTTAATTCATCTAGAGTGATTTGTAGGATACAGACCAATTTTTTTTTTTTTTTTTTTTTTTGAGACAGGGTCCCACTTTGTAGTTCTGGTTGGCTCTGAGCTCACTATGTAGCCCAGGCAAGCCTCGAACTCAGCAATCCTCCTGTCTCTGCCTCCCGAGTGCTGGGATTACAGGCATGAGCCACCACGCCCGGCCACAGACTAGTTTTTTTCATTGAAAACAAATGAACAGAAGATTAAAAAATAAAATCCTTTAAGTAGAACTTTATGAAAATTTTTCCCTTTTGTTCTCATTTTTGGCATATTGTTTCTCATCCATTCTTGCCTTGAATCTAAGGCAAGGAGATTGCCCCATGTCTCCTTTGACATCTCCTACCCTACCTTCTGGCTGTGATAAATGGCTCTCTCCTGTGTTTTCATAAGCCTCTGACTCCTATGAATCCACTGTTACTGAACTTAACACAAAAGATCTTTGTTCCCCAGAACCTAACAATGTGAGTAGAATACAGTAAATATTAAGTAGCTGAATCCATCAGAGCCACAGACAATTCCAGATTTTGAATAATACAGTCTATAGCAATATTACCATATTCCACTATTCTAAGACAAAACAGAAAGCTTTGTCTAGCTTTTTCTGTTGGAGACATTTGATAAGAATGTGAGCTTGTCTTTGTGAACTGCTACAGAATATTTTTTTCTGGTTTTGTGTTATCACCTAAAGAAGGTGTTGCTATGGTTCCCATGATCCTCACCTTAAGTAGTCTTACAAGTTTGGAAGTTGTAGAACCAGATAGCACACAGAGAGCATTACTGATGGCTAGTATTTTCATGTTTAATTGCTTGCAAATGAATATAAATCCAAATTTAGATAATCCCAGGATGTTATAAAAGACAGCATGTCATTCATTTATTATTTTATAAACTCAGAATTTTTAACAGCTTTGTTGAAGCAAATGTTTGTATATCCTGGTCAGGAGTAATAGAGCATAATTCTGGAGAATTTCAGAATAGGATCTCTTGTTTTGTTGACAGAGTTTCACTGTATAGTTCAGGGAGGACTTGAACTCTCTTTGAGTCCAGGCTGGCCTAGAATTCATGATGATCCTCTTGGCTCAGCTTCCTTAGTGCGATTATAGGAATGCAGTATCATGTCCAGCTTTCTTGACATAGAAAAATCAGTACATGTTTTCATTTTATGGGGAGTACCACAGCTCATTAGTTGGGATTTTATTTTACTATTTAGAGTCTGTCCATTAGTTTATGTTATTCAGTAAGGAAACTAGTCCAAATTAAAGAATGAAATTATAGAAGCATCAAAATCTTACATTGATAAGCCCATTTTGCATTTGTTACTGATCAGTCATATAGAACATGTTTCCATCATGTGAAAAACTGACTTGCAGATATGAGGTATTAACACTATTTTTGTGAGTTGTCCATTCTTTTATTTTATTTTTTTTAATAAAATGTCACCTCTTTGGCCTTGCCCTCATCTCTACTAAAATTAGAAATGTGCTAAGTATACATTTTGGCTAGATGGCCAATGTTAAAATAATTGAGGCCAAAGCTAAAAAATAATACAGTCTATAGCAATATTACCATATACCACTATTCTAAGACAAAACAGTGGGTAGTATTGTCTAGCTTTCTGTATTGGAGACATTTGACAAGCATGTGAGCTTGTCTTTATGAACTGCTACAGAATATCTTTTTCTGGTTTTGTGTTATCACCTATGAATGTAGAATTTCTATGATGTAGAAGTAAATTAAGACTTAATCTTAGAAATACTGATAAAGGACTCTGTCGTAATTCAGACACTCATTGCCTGCTACAGTGTGCAGTGCTGCTTGGTATTTTTTTATCTAATGTTGAGGGGACAACACTTTTTTCTTTTTTTAAAGACACAGTCTTGGGGCCAGGGATTTAGCTCAAGTGGTACTGCACCTACCTTGGAAGCATAAGCCCAAGTTCAATCCCCGGTACCACCCAAAAAAAAAAGTCTTACTATTAGTTTAGGCTGGCCTCAAACTCATCATGATTCTTCTGCCTAGCGTCCCAAGCACTAGGATTACTGGCATTCACCACCATGCCTGGCCTTGTCTTCTTTTTTTTTTTTTTGCTTTTTGGAGACAGGGTCTCGCTTTGTAGTTCAGGCTGGCCCTGAGCTCACTATGGTGCCCAGGCAAGCCGCCGCGAACTCAGCAATCCTCCTGTCTCTGCCTCCCGAGTGCTGGGATTACAGGCGTGAACCACCACGCCCAGCATTATATGTGGTAACCGGGTATCGAACTCAGGTCCTTGCGCTTGTGAGGCAGGCGCCGGAACCACTGAGCTAACCCTCCGGCCCTGGCCTTGTCTTCTTATTTGCTGTAAAATATATTTCCTTTCATAGTCTGTTTGCTTTATAACTAGATCAAGATGATTTATTAATAAGTAGTAGTTTTTCCAAATGCATGAGATTTTTAACTGACAGGCTTGATAGCTTTCACATTCATTATTAACTGTGGCATTTAGTCTCATATCTAAAATGTTTACATTTGAAACTGAATATTCTTACATTAATCCTAGTTGGCCCACCTTTTATTATTAATATTATATTGATTTCACAGTTCTGATAATTTATAAAGGTATTTGATCTTTGACTATGCACAGTATCTGGTACACCAGTAATAATGGCAAGGTAAGCAATCTATAATGCAAACCTAATGATTGATTTGGGTTAAATATGGAGGCTAAAGTCTAACATTGGCCCATCTCCAGTCTTTCTTACTCCCACCTACTCAGGCGGTGTCCAACAAATCAAAATCGTACACTTCGTTCCATTTGTATACTTCTTTCCCTAAACATGTTGCATACAGTTCTAATTTCTTATCTCTAGTTTTATATTCATATTGTTCTTTCTCAATTTAAGTAAACAACATTTAATGGAGTATTTTATGTAGTATGATTTCCAGCCACAAAAAGTTTTTAAACTGTCTGTAAATCCCAACAAAGATGTCACCTCTTAAAGGTTTTTCCCTCTCTCCTGAGGCTTTTTCTTACACCTGTATTCTCATATTTTCTACTTGTTTCATAGTAACTCATCAAATTGCTACAGAAAGGGTTGAGTCTATCTCCTTTGCCAGATTGAGAACTCTTAAATTAAAAAACTGTTTTCATTGTATCTGAAGAGCCTGAGATGCTGAGCTAATGTTAGCAATATGCATTTAACTTACGGAATTCTACACTGTATGCCATGAGAGAAATAACTGATTATACTCAAAAAGTGTCAGGCTGGTGATACAACTCACTGGCACTGTGCCTCCCTGGCAAGTGCAAGGTCCTGAGTTCAATCCCTGATACTACAAAAAGAAAAAAATAAGGGTATGTCTAAGACTGAGCATATTATAAGAGGCATGAATCTTCTTTTCCTTCAGTCACTATCTGTTTCCACATGCCTCTCCAATGATCTCACCAGGACTGGATGTTTGTCCTATTGAAAGGATTTTTTCTCCTTCAGTACTAGGAATTAAATTCAAGACCTTGGGGCTTGTGAAGCAGGTGCAGTGCCACTAAGCTAAATCCCCAGTCCCATAAAGTTGTTTTTTTTTTTTTTTTTTTTTTTTTTGAGGCAGGGCTTGTAGTTCAGGCTGGCCCTGAGCTCACTCACTATGTAGCCCAGGCAAGCTGCCACGAATTTAGCAATCCTCCTGTCTCTGCCTCCCGAGTACTGGGATTACAGGTGTGAGCCACCACGACCGGCACTGTGGTATGTGGTATTGATTGTTGCTGGGCGTGAGTCACCACGCCCAGTATTTTATGTGGTCATCGGGATCGAACTCAGGACCTTGAGCTTGTGAGGCAGGCGCCAGAACTACTGAGCTAAATCTCCAGCCCATAAAGGTATTTTTTTTTATTTTTCTTTTTGAGACAGGGTCTCTCTTTGTAGTTCAGGCTGGCTCTGAGCTCACTGTGTAGCCCAGGGCAAGCCTGGAACTCAGCAATTCTCCTGTCTCTGCCTCCCGAGTGCTGGGATTACAGGTGTGAGCCACCATGCTTGGCACTGTGGTATGTGGTATTGATGGCTGATGGGAGTGAGTCACCACACCCAGCATTGTATGTGGTTACTGGGATTGAACTCAGGACCTTGCGCTTGTGAGGCAGGCGCCAGAACCACTGAGCTAACCCTCCGGCCCATAAAGATATTGTTTTTATAATACCTAACCACTTGCTAAGATGATAGAGTGAAGACCAGAGCTGTGTTGGACTTGAGAGGTCTTATACTGATCTCTAACACAGTACTTTTCTGAGTAATTATTAGTGATTATTTTGACTAGACTGAAGCCTAATTCTTTTTTTTTTTTTTTTTTGAGACAGGGTCTCGCTTTGTAGTTCAGGCTGGCCCTGAGCTCACTGTGGCGCCCAGGCAAGCCTCGAACTCAGCAATCCTCCTGTCTCTGCCTCCCAAGTGCTAGAATTACAGGCGCGAGCCACCATGAAGCCTAATTCTTTATGAAAGTTAGAAATGCCACTGTACTATATTACTAAATGAGCTACTTTTCCTTTCTCAGAGTTTCTGTAGTACTTCATTTTTATGATTCAAATGACATTTTTGCTGCCTGTTAATAGCTGTTTGTCCATGTCTTGTCTCACCAGTTGGAAAGCAGAAGTCATGTTTGTATCCACTCTTAATGTTTGGTGTTCTTTTCATGAGAGTCATTTATAAAATGAATACATATTTTAATATGCCTTAATGATGCTAATATCTAAGGAGCAGCCTCAAAACCATATTTTTTAACTCTTCACCCAGTGGTCATCCACCTTCATGCTATATCTCTCCCACAGCTCTTCCGACGTGTAGCAGCAGCTTTGCCTGGAATGGAAAGTACACAGGACAGAAGCAGAGAAGACAGTATCCTTTTTATTTCTTCAGAGAATCTATTATTAACACAAGTCTTTAGAGCCCTATTTAGTTGGCTGGCGAATATTGTGCCATTGTCTTAGTGGCTTAAGTACACAGAAAAACAGAGGTTTTGGTAACAAACGAGTTCTTAAACAAGTGCATTCTTAGGTTCTTGCCTTGCAAGCACGAGGTCCTGAGTTCAGTCCCCAGTGGACAGGTGGTGGGGAGGCAAGTATACTCTTTGTAGCCTACTATTCACTACAATTAACCAGTGACTATTTGCTTGCTTGCTTTTTACTGAACTGGAAACTTAGAACTCCTAGTCTCCTGCTACTTCATTCAGAGTCCTATTAGCTCTGGGGTTTCCCCTATAGTATGTCATACTTTCTTTCATGCTTTTTCTAACATTTGAGCATTCGCTCAGAACTGAGCATTATCTTGACCTCCACTTTCAGAAACACTACCTAATGAGGCATATCTAATAATTATTTCTAAGAATTTCTAGTTCGGATGTTCTGTTTTCTGTTTACTCTCTAGCATTTTTCCATTTGTAAACATTTTGATTAAGTCATAGAGTTCATAATGCTTTATATTCACTTTCTCTCAGTTTTAAATGTTTTATACAATGGTACCTTGGTTCATGAGCTCAATTCTCTCCATGATTCTGGTTGCAGACCAAATTGGATGAGGACTGGATCAAATTTCCCTATAAGGTCAACATTGAACCTAACCATTGAATGTGGTTCGGTTCTCTGCCAACTTGGTTTGTGACCAGAATTGTGGAAAGAATCAAGTTTGTAAATTGAGGTACCACTGTATTTCCAAAGTTTTATTACTTTTTTGGGGATTACAGGCATGAGCTACCACGCCTGGCATTGTAGTATGTGGTACTGATTGCTGGTTGTTGTATTGTTGTATGTGGTTAACAGAGATTGAATCAGGGACCTACCTTGCGCTTGCTAGGTAGGCGCCAGAACCATTGATCTAAATCTCCGGCCCAGTTTTATTATTTTTTGTGACATAATGTATTCTATACAGTTAAGTGCTATATGTATTAAAGTTTTCCCACTATTGGGACTCTTGTAGGTTATTGCCAGCTTTTGTTATAGATCATTCTGTAAGGAATATTGTCTTTATATGGTTCTTCTGATGCTATAGAATAACTTCCTCAGTAGATTACCATGAATAGGGCTTATACCTCACGTGGATCCTTATTGTATATACAAGTTTGTGCCACTTGAGCTGTTTGGAGGAGGTGTGGTAGCTCTATAGTTGATAGTGGTTATGTAGGCCCTGAAGTCTGATAGGAGGACTATAAAGGGCTTTCCAGAGCTGTCAGAATTCAGCAGAATCCGAATTGTATTTTGTTGCTGGATCCTTAACTTTTGTTTCAGTGATTGATATTAAGCTGGAAAAGCCTCAAGAGCAACCAGTCACTGAAGGAGGCTGTTCCTGCTAATCTCCACAGCATCTTCAGCCCTTCTCAGAAGCTCACTGCTTTGGCCCCTGTACTCTTTCATTGACTGCAGTGTGAATATTGGCTTGAACCTTTTCCCTTCAATAATAACATATTGCAATTCATCGTTGCTGCCTGTCTCGTGGAGATGATCTATTAGCTTCACAAGCACAAAAATGTCAGTGTCTTCATTATTTACATTTTACAAAAAGCCAAAAGATTCCAGTGATAACTGAAGATTAGATAGTTTTTCTTAATGTTTTTCCTTTTTTAATATTAGGATAACATTCTTTAAAATAATGGAAATGTCAGCAGTGTGTGTGGCTTGGGTAAGGAGCAGTGTGTTCACAGCATTTGCCTACTTATTTAATCTCTTATTGCTTTTCTCACTTCTCTTACCCCATTTCCTATTTCTGTCCTACCACAAAACAGACAAGGTGGCAAACAGCAGTCTGACCAAGCCCGTTAGAATTTTCCTTCAGTTTCACATATACACTTGCAGTAGCAATAGCCAAGATGTCCAAAATTATTCCTGAGCACTGATAGAAATCACTTAGCCTTCTCTGAGTCAGAACTTAGCTATCATAGTGAGCAGTGCTTGACTGAGGAAAGGGTTACACTGTATCTTCTAAATGAGTCCTAATGAACATACTGAGTACTCACAAGTAGAATATAAAATGTATTTCTGAACAAAACAAGTGACGCTCCACATGTGCTTTATTAGATTCTGGGAGAGAAAAGTAACCAAGTAATTCTTCATGATAAAATCATAAAGTTCTAATGAACTACTTCTCCCAGAATTTTAAGATTATGCAGACAATTATTTGTTTCTTTAAGATTTGCTTAGGTTTTCTTTTTTTTTTTTTCCTTTAAATGCTATGCAAGAAAGTCATTGTGAAAGTCAGTTCTTTTAAGAAGAGCTAGTGGAAGAATTTAAATTCGGTAACCCAGTCAAAACTACTATAGCTTTAAAAAATAATGATATCTAAGCTTATTAACAGAGAATCCCTGTAAAATAGCAAATACTCTGCTTTGGATGTTTGAGGTCAAATTGAAGATGGAAATAATTTTATTGTAAGCACCTAGAGCAGTGGTAAACCCATGGTACACATGCCACACCAGGCTGTTCATCTTATTGAGAACTCTAACAGGTTTCCATTACTGCAAAGGGAGATCAAGAAAAGCAAGTACTGGAGAGGAAAAGGAAAGAACAGAAATATAAGTCAATATTATGCAGATTTATGCCTTATTTTTTAGCATTTTTTAAATGTTGGGTCTTTTAGGCTGGTTTTGCTTTTTATTAGATATGTATAGTTTCGTTAACTAGTGATTTAGTTTTATATATAAGCTACAGTTAATCTTGTTTTTGGTGATATTTATTTCTTTGCTTTTTTTTAAACTCAGATTTTAGATGTTTTGTTGACTATTAGAGCTTCATCACCATGGCAATATGTATTTCCCTTAAAACACTGCAAACAAATATACTAGGAGTGTACCCTTTTAATCTTTACTAGTTATTGTGAGGTTGCTGTGTAAGTTAATAAATACATTTGTAAATACATTATTTGCAGGGAGAAATTTTCTTGAGTTAAAGCTCAGAAAAAGCCTGCTGATTTTATGTCGTAAGCATTACTTAACACAGTATAAAGATGAAAAGACAACAGAAATAACTTCATACCTCCTCATGCCCTCATTGCAACAGAACCCTTAACTGGGAAAACCTTACTTCTCTCTCTTCGTCCTCCTCCACTTCTCACTGTGGTCACCTTGTAATATTCAGAGAGTACATGGATTATGGATCTGAAGAGAGAAATGCTTTCAGATAATCATTAGCCCACATACCTGTAACTTATACTCAAAGATGGGATGGAGTTGTAAAGTGCTTTTATAATATAATATTGTTAAAAGCAAGGATTAACTCTTTTGTTTTATTTTGACATGGCATGTCCTGAAATAAATACTGATTCAATATGGTAAATGAATCACATTCTTTATTTGGAAAAAGTTATCATTTCTGAAAAGGGGGTAATTGTCTTCCTGCACTGTTGCATTTGATTCCTTTTATGTATCTTTAAGAAAGTAACCAGTATGCTGCTTTTAATATTGGCCTTTTTATTTGTCTTGAGGTTCTTCAACTGAAGCAGTGAAGTGTGTTCACAGTGTAGATTAAAAAACAAACACAGTTTTGCTGCCAAAAGTATATAAATAAAACACAAAAGCAAACAGTTCTTGACTTTGGTTCCAGTTCTTGCCAAGGTGGTGAATTAGCATATTCTTTCTCCCTTTGTAGAACTACAGAGGGTACATGGAACTTAAAGAAAAAAAAAAAACAACAAATAGGAACAGATGTCTAAAAAACTGGGAGAGTCAGAAGACTCACTAGGAGAGTGGAAGAGTGACAGAAACTTGAATCCTGGAAGAGGGAGTAGTAGGATATTCAGTCACGAGCCACATGTTGACATTTTTGTTGATGATAGACTGTATATATGATGGTGGTCCCATCTGATTGTAACAGCTAAAAAAAAAAACAAAAAACCCTGTCAGCTAGTCATACCCATAACATTGTAACTTAACACATTCTTGACTTACCTGTGGTGATGCTTGTGAACAAACTTGCCCAGCTTCCAGTTATATAAAAGTACAGCACAGCTGTGTACAGTACGTAACACTTGATAATAACACTACCTTTCTGGTTTATTTACTATCTTATACTTTTATTGTTAAATTTTGTGCTGTTTTCTTCATATGACTATAGGACATTGGTAGTGAATCTATGACATGCATACCACAGTGGGCACAGATACCCCTCTGTTGGCATGTGAGCTAAGTGTATGAGTTGTTTTTGCTAAACTAAAATCTCAGTTTTCAAGTCTAATTGCAGTATTGGCCCTTTCATAAGTGGGTTTCGGTTGTAATTTGAGCACTTGGTCTCTAGAGGCCCTAGGAGAAATAGGTGGTAACATACATATATACCATCTAGCTTTGTGTGTGTATATGTAGTCGTCTATACCATCTAGGTTTGTGTTGTGAATTCTATGTTGTTTGTACAGGGAAGAAAATTGTGTCCTTGTGAGGAAAAGTAGTTTAAATTCTGTGTGTGCAATAGAGAGAGAGAGGCTGGAGACTGAATTTAGAGCCTTCACACTTAGCTACGCCCCCACACCCAGGTTGTTGGTTGGTTGATTAGTTGGTTCTTGCTAAGTTCTCCAGGTTGCACTTGAACTCAGGCTTCTTCCCTCAGCTCCCTAATGTGAGTGGATTTCAGATATGCTCTACCACAAGTTTAAGTTCTATTTTTTTCTTCCTCATTCCTAACCATACCTTTGCCTTAAGACTGGGGCTGGAGGGCCAGAGAGTTAGCTCAGGGGTTCCGGCGCCTGCCTCGAAAGCTCAAGGTCCTGAGTTCGATCCCTGGTAACCACATACAATGCTGGGTGTGGTGACTCACGCCCACCAGCAATCAATGCCACATACCACAGTGCCGGGCATGGTGGCTCACGCCTATAATCCCAGCACTCGAGAGGCAGAGACAGGAGGATTGCTGAGTTCAAGGCTTGCCTGGGCTACATAGTGAGCTCAGAGCCAGCCTGAACTATAAAGCAAGACCCTGTCTGAAAAAAAAAAGACTGGGGCTGGAAAACTGTGCCCCTTCTGCCAAATTTAGCCTGCTACAGTGGTACCCTCTGTTCACAGACTTGTTTCTTTCCAGAATTCTGGTTGCAAAGCAAGTTAGATGAAAACCAAATCAAATTCAGTGGTTAGGTTTGATGTTGACCTTATAGGGACATTTGATTCAGTTCTCATCCAGTTCTGTTTGCAACCAGAATTGTGGAGAGAATTGAGCTTTGAGTTTGCGAACCGAGGTACCATTCACTGTACCTGTTTTCAAAATTAAGTTTTAGGGCTGGAGATTTAGCTCAGTGGTTCCAGCGCCTGCCTCGCAAGCGCTAGGTCCTGAGTTCAGTCCCTGATAACCATGTACAATGCTGGGCGTGGTGACTCACGCCCACCAGCCATCAATACCACATACCACAGTGCCGGGC
>PVIC010046277.1:0-14299 GCA_004025085.1 Thryonomys swinderianus
AAAAAAAAGCCTATTATAAAGAAAAGAGAATCCTCTTGACAAATGTGTGTAGAACCTGGAATGATCTTTTTGAATTTTACAGAAGTTATTTTTAAAAATTGAGTGGAGGATAAAATGTGGGATAATTAGCTCCATCATGAACACAGCCTTTCTCAGCTTTTGTTGCTGTCTGCCTTGGACACCCCTATATGACAGTTATTCTTAGCTATTTCCATCATGAGTTATGGTGGATAATGTTCATACATCTGACATTTGGGACAGATGCAGGGTTTTTTTTTTTTTCACAGAACTCTAGAAGGTTTTGCAAGATAAATAGATTCATAGAATTTTTTAATAAGGCTCCTATACAATAATTTATTGTGAATACATGAATAATAAAATCAACCCCAAATAAGTATTCACTTTTAAAGGCCAAAGATAATATCACAGCTAACCTAAATTAAATTTTATTAATTTTAAGAGATGTTTTTTCTAGATTTCTATTTCTATTAACCATATGTCATAACTCAATTGGCACAAAATGATTTTTATTATTATAATTACAATGATTTAATGCTATAGTTTTAATGTATATACCATACTTAAAGTATTTTAGACTTTTAGGTTGCATGAGTTGCTTTTGACAGGTGAAAGGTACATCCTGTCGTGAATTTAGTAACAAAAGGGTCCTGCTCCTCTTCCCCTCTGACACATGCCCGACTGCTGCACAGGAATGCGGCCAGTGAGTTGACATGTGTTGCATGAACAGAAAATAACAGAATACAAGTAGAGAGTTGCCTTATTGTATAGATACAGTGGAAAGTATCCTATTTTTTTTTCCAGTAAATCCTCACAAATACTTGAATGTGGTAGAAAGAACAAAAAATGATTACTTGAAATATGCTTTTTCAACAACAGTAATCCAGCACTGGTGCTATGTTTAATTGTTATACTGCATATTGAATGTTTTATTTTTATTTTGAAACAAGATATCATGATGTCATGAAGTTGCCCTGTTGGGCTCAAGCTTGCAATTCTCCCAGTTCAGTGTCCCATATGCTTGGATGACACAGATGTGCCCCCATGCCCAGCAGAGAACTCATATTTCTGTCAGCACTCATTTTTGCCCTAAAACTTACCCTGAGAGGTATCGTTCCCATTTTCTGTGAGCTGCCGTCTCTTCTGGTCACTTTCCACACATGGGATTGCGGGCCTGAAGCTCCTGCTCCTCTGGCCAGCCAGTGTTCAGAGATGCAGAGCATGCACATGAGGTCAGTGTGGTCATGTCTGTCTGGAGCTTCGTCAGAACAGGTGTTACACACCTTGCAAAGCCATGGCCACTGATTAAATTCTGCCACAGGGATTGCTGCATATTACAGCTGTGCATATCTCGAGACCCAGAAACCTTAATACTCATTTCCTGTTTACCTTTTTTCTCAGGATTCCGGCAACTCTCACTAGACCCACCTGTACCACATATTCTCTGCTTGACCTATTCTTATTCTTCTTCCTACTTTTCTCTTTTTCAGATACTGTGATTCCTCATTCCACAAGATGGTAATAATTGTAAATCTTAACTCTGTTGTTTATCCATAACATGATTCAGATCTCTAGTCTGTGCAATGGAGAATGATATTTTCTATTGAAAAGCCAGTAACTCATCACTGGTGCCCCCAAAAATGTAAATGTAAGTGTCACTCAGACCTGCACATCTGTGCTTTTACCTAAGATAAATCCCATTATCTTTGGTTATTATGTAAATTTTTTCAATTACCATTTTTTGATACTTCACTTCTCTCGATATTCCAGTCTTGGGATATTCCAGTAATGGGATATTCTATTACTTCCTAAGAATAGACATAGAGTAGAGGGAAGAAAGGATGTTAGGACAACAAATGACTGGCAACGTATGGATGATTCAGTAACTTCTTGTGGCCTTAGTTCCCTCATTTAATTAATGAGTATAATATACTAATTTCATAGATAGGCTGTCAAAATGAAATAATGTAATTCATATACCTGAAACAAAGAAGTGCAGTAAGAACACTCTATATGAGGTAATTGGCCAGGCTCTTATAAATGTTAAATGACTTATGTAAACCATGAAATTGCTACCATTATTACTACAGCTAATAACAACAGCTTTCTTGTATTGAGGGAATCCTATATGCCAAGTATTAAAGTTGACTCTATCAAGCTATTAATTTTGACAATAACCTTTTGAGGTAGATATTGCAAAAATTATATTCATTTTATGATGAATATCTTTAACCTTGTATTGCTGTACTTCTCAAAGTAAGCATTCAAACAGTATAAATGATTAATATAATAAAAAGAGTCAAATGCATAATGACACCCTAGGGACTTTACATAATCAAGAAGGTCAGCAATGAGACTTACTGGGCTAAGTCTCTTACAGGAGGCATCATGATGGAATGTCTATGTGGGGAGTTTATAATTAGGCCAAGTGTAGGGAGAGTTATACTTAACAGGAAGAGCACAGTGGTCATCACCAGTCCTGAGAGTGAAACGAAACAGTGAAGGAAATAAAATAACTACGAAAGAAGTCCTGATGCTCCTTTTTAGTCAAGGAGCTGTTTCTAAAATGTGCATGTAGGAAGCTATGAGGTACCTCATGGGTGAAAGAGCCCAGGATCAAAATAGTTGGGGAAATACTGAATATAACATCACTTTCTTTTTCTTCACATTGCACTTTTTAACATTCAAAGCACTGGAAAACTTTCATGATAAAGCTGGTAATTGAAAGTCCTTTCCTCAAGCTTTTTGAAATATTCTTTATTCTATCTTTGTCACTATACTGAGCAACCTCACACCAGCACTTCCCAAATCCACCAAACTGTGCCCAGCCCCAGTCTGAATATTTTTCCAACCTTGACCTCACTCCTTCTCTGCCCAGCCTCTGGCAACCACCTTCTACTCTCCATATCTGTGAGATTCTAAGCAAAATTTTCATTTATGGCTAATATTATAGTGTACTCATTTTTCTGTATTTTGCTAACTTAATTTATTATGGTGATCTTCAGTTCCATCAGTGTTGTTTTAAACAACATTTCTTCATTTTTGCAGCTGAAGTGTATTCAATTAAGTCTATGTATGTATTTTCTTTATCCACTCATCAGTTGAAAAGCACAAAGACTGTTTCCATTTCTTCACTGTTGTAAATTGTGCTGCAATAAACATTTAAGTAAAAATATCTCTTTCAGACTAACATCATATCATTTTTATACATACCCAGTGGAGGGATTGCTGAATTGTGTTAGTTTTGAGGAATTTCCATACTGTTCTTCATGGCTATTGATTTACATTCCCACCAGCAATCTAAAGTGGTTCCATTGTTTTCACATGCTCAGTTGTACTCGTTATCTTTAGTGTTTTTATAGTAACAACTCTCACTGGGATGAGGGATATCTCTTTGTGGCTCTGGTTTGCTTTTGCATTTCTCTCATGTTAATGATGTTGAGCATTTTTTCATATACTGTTGGCCATGTGTGTGACTTAATTTGGAAATGTCTAAATGGATCTATTCCCCATCATCTTTAGCTGTGTTATTTGGGATTTTATGGTATTGTTTGAGTTCTTTTTATATTCTGAATATTTACCTTTTTTTCATAAATAAAGGTAAAAACTAAATGTACCTTCTCATCCTTTAGTATCCTCTGTATCTTGTTCTCATTCTTAGATTATTTCATAGACTAAAATACACTCAAGCCTTGGGGTCAAGAGTTAAATTACCAGCATTGATTTAGGACCAATATTTGGAAATTACATCTTTTACCATGATGCTTCCCAATTTTGCATGTGAAGCTTTATTAGAACCCAAGTTCATCTCTTTGATTGGGTCCTATCTATGGCTGGTTTTTAAAAATTTGAATATTTGTTGACACAGCATATATATGCATCATGATCACACACAATATTGAGAATTTGCACCAGCATATGAGACAACGTAATTCTCATTTTTTCCCATTCTCCAATCCACTACCTCCCCCACCCCTATACACATAAGCTTTGTTTCCCTCTTTTTTATTTCCATCATATTTAAGTAACAAGGGGAAGAAAAAATATGATGGCATCCATGGCTGTTTTGATATTTAATAGCAAGAATGAGCATGTGTGTGATTGAAGCTGTATGGTCTATAAGTCTAAAGTATTTACTATATCCTCTCAGAGAAGGAGTTTATAGACTTTCTAATCTAGCATAACCACCCCTGAATTCTAAAGCAAAGGTTAATCCCCCAGAGCCATAGCTACTGCAGCACATGAGGAAGACAATAGGAGGACTTTTAATGTGCTTCCCCATATTCCACAACCCTCTACTAGATTCTAGCACCTCAGCTTGGGCCGTGAAAGGACACAGTAAGGCCCACAGGTTGAGTGATAGGATTGTTAGCCCCTAATGGAACACTCATTCATAGGAATAAATTCTGTCTAACTCAATTTCAAGGGCTTGCATATTATTTTTGAGAGACTTAAATTAACTTTCCAAGGCTACAGGATGGTTCAGTAATGATAATAATAATTTCTTCAAGTTATCTCAGTGGTACTGCACCTGCCTTGCAAGTGCCAGATCCTGAGTCCAATCCCTGGTATTGAAAAAAAAAAGTAACTTGAAAAGAGTCACATAACAAACTATGTTTATCTAAAGAGTTAAGAGCTATGCACATCATGAGTATGTTGAATATGGCTGGAAAATTGATTGAAGCTCTACAAAGTAGGCAGGATTAGTCTACAGGATTTAGCATGAGGTGATTCTGTTTAAGCAATGACTTAGGGATTTTAAAGAAACAAAATGTCTAAGTTTTAGTCTTTAAGAGTTTATTTAGACTCTGGTCTTTATATTAACAGCCATAAAAGTCCAGGCTGTTTCACAATTTGCTTAAATATTCATGCATTTTTAAGTTCTATCCCAGTTCTCATGCTCTATCCCAATCTTTAGAGTGTACGTGCAATACTCAGTGTCTGTAACCTTCATCTCCAGATCACTCCTCACTTCATGCTTATTGGTGAAATGTAAGACACATTCTGCTCTGGTGACTTTATAAGAAGAGGACAGAAGGGAAGGCGAAATTAACACATATTGAGTATTTACCATGAATTGGATAATTTGGGGAACTTCAGTCCTTTAAGTGTATTATTTTCTTAGTTTTTTTCTTTCCATTATAAAAGGAAGATTGCATTCTATTTCATAGATGAGGAAATAATCAGAAAATAATTTCCCTGATGTGGCACAGTTTTTACTTTTGCAAAGCTGATCATTGAACCCAGGGCTTTTCAACTTCAGAAGACTGGATTAGACCCACTTCACCAAATATTCATTCAGTTCTTTCCCTATCCATCCATCCACCAACCTGAAACGTCTGTACCCCAAACTGTGTGAAAGTCATTGAGAATATGATACTACACACACAAATTGTGTCCTCAAGAAGCTCTTTGATGATGGCAGAGGGAATGTGTGTAACCAAATTGTGCTATGGTGAATGCTGTCAGGTAGTGGACCTCAGAGAAAACAACTTACTCATTGATCTAGACAAGGGATTCATAATGTTACATCCAAAATTTTATGTCCATTTTATACATGCTCAAATTGAGATTTTTACTTTAAATTAAAACATATACGTGTTTTACTTAAGAAATCCCAACTTTCTAATACTGCTATAATGTTATGATAAGAACTCTGACAAGAAGTCTAATTTCTATTTTTGATACAGGAATATATGACCTAAAACTGAAGTTTAAAAAATTTTAACATTATTCAGTGTT
The DNA here is from genome assembly GCA_004025085.1 of Thryonomys swinderianus. NCBI lineage: Eukaryota > Metazoa > Chordata > Mammalia > Rodentia > Thryonomyidae > Thryonomys > Thryonomys swinderianus. Next base: position 5,761 of record PVIC010046277.1, read on the forward strand.
ATCTTAGATACTATATGAATTTTCAGGGCCTTGAGAAATACTTTTGTGGAGTCATTGTAAATAACTTGATCTGAATCACCAAAATACCAAATTAGTATCACCAAATCATACCAAACTAGTATGTCAAACATTTAATGTCTTCCTAATTTAATGTGATCCCCTAAAAATAGTTATTTTTGTAACCTGTGAAAACTATCTGCTTGGCAGGTCCATGCCACAGGGCTTTAGAAACAGTCACAGGTATGAGTCTGGAGTTTCTAAAAATATTTAGTCATCCACTCCATAGAGCAGAGGATCAGAAATTACTCCAAAGTGGAAAGATGGGGATATGAACCTATAGACTCTGATCTGGGGTCAATATATTCCTCCCAAATGGCTTAATAGGCCACAGCTAAGTTTCAAGAATTGGAAAAGAATTTTTATGGTTTAAATCTAAAATATTCTCCCAAGAACTAATGTTTTCAGAAGTGAGGATTTTAGGAATGGATAATCAGTGGACTAATGATGAATGTGCTACCGAGAAGCAGGCCCTGAAAGAAGAGGTGGCCTGCCAGGAGCATGACCTAGAAGGCTGTATTCCAATCTCTGGCTCTTCCTCTTTCTCTGCTTCCTGGTTGCCATGGGTTGAGCAACTTCCTCTGAACAGGCCTCTTCACCATACCATTTTGTCTGAAAGCCAAAGTACTCTGGACTAAACATGGGCTCAAACCTGCTTAAGTCAAGTATACATAGGTCTTGAACAGCTACATTTCATGACATTAAATCATTATGTCACTTAGAAGCAATAGTTCTCAAGCTATGATAGTTAAATCTTGGAAACAACACAAATGCCCATCAACTGGAGACTGGATAAAGAAAATCTGGTTGTTTAATAAAATGGAGTATTACTTTCTTTACCATAAAGAATGACAAGTTTGAGTCATTTATACTCAAATGGACACACTTTGAGAACATACTGATAAGTGAAATAAATAGGTCAGAGATGTGTAAATACCCTATCTTTTCTTTGATATGACTATCTGAAGATGTAAGTGAGTTCTAGAATGTATGATATATACTTTGAAATAGAAAATATTCAAAGGGTAGGGTAAGTAATGAAGGGAAAGAAAAAATATGATGTTAAAAAAGGAAAGAAAGCATATGTATATAGGGGTGGGGTGGTAGGGTTGGTAGGGGAATGGGTAAAAATGAGAATTAACACGTCATATACTGGTACAAATTCCTAATGTTGAGTGTGATTGTGATGTGTATATAAAATAAACATTCAATTCAATGTATATATGAATAAATAAATTTAAAAAACAAATAGAATCTGAGGGCCAGGGATTTAGCTCAGTGGTTCCAGCACCTGCCTAGCAAGTATAAGTTCCCTGGTTTGATCCCCAGTAACCACATAAAACAATACTGGGTGTGGAGGCTCACTCCCGCCAGCCATCAGTATCACATACCACAAATGCAGGGCTTGGTAGCTCAAGCCTGTAATCCCAGCACTTGGGAGGCACAGGCAGAAGGATTGCTGAGTTTAAGGTTAGCCTGAGCTACATAGTGAGTTCAGGGCCAGCCTGAACTACAAAGCTAGACCCTGTCTAAAAAAAAGAATCTGATGCCTAGCATTAGAACTATGACATGTTATCAATTTGATTCCGGTTCTTTTGTTAGACCAATGTTAAGAAAGATTCAATTAAAAAAAAAAAGAAAGATATGTTATGATCAGGTACAAACACCATTTTAAATGATATTTTCTTCAGGATTGTTTCCAACAAAATTTCTCTGCAGCAGCAAATTTGTTTTTTACATTGGCTTCAACATGATTATATAGAGGGGAGAAAAAACCATGACATGATTGGAAAGGTTTGCAGCTCAGGAGACACTACCCCACAATATGAGACGTTGGTGTTTTAAAAGAGAGCAGAAGTAGGAAGATCATTTATGCTTTCTAGGACCCAAGTAAGTAGTATCAATAGCTGTAATTCAAGAGCCCAATAAGTACCTTTTTGAATGGGGCTCTCAGAGATGGAAAAGCAAATCTCAGTTTACAACCCTATATAAAGTAACCATGTGACCCACAGACCAAACTTAGAGCAGTTTGAAAGTAAAAAGATGATGGAAGCCTTACTATTAATAACTTAATCAGGAAAAAGAGCCTTAAACTGTACATCGGTTAGCTTTTCTATCACTAGGAAAAAACATCCCATCTTAAACAAGGAAATATCATTTGGCTTGGTTTTAGAAGTTTTAGTCCATGGATGGCTGGCTTCAAGGCATAAGTGTTCTAGTGGGAAGCATAATGAAACAAAGCTGCTCACTTCATGGAAGTTGGGAAGCAGAGCCTGGGGAAAGAGCAGCAGAGAGGAAGGGTCAGGAGCTAGTGATAACTTCCAAGGTCAGGCTCCCCCAACCCAGACAAACTCAGAGTGCTTTACTAATCTGTGAGGTGTCTCTTAATCCAGGCAGGCTGACAGGCACAAATAACTGGCTTAAACTAGGACTGTCCTGAGCAAAGCAAGATACAAAGGCTAAGAAAATACAGTCAGACTGGTGGGAACATCAAGCTTTGTTTCTGCAGCACTTCCTGTGATGAATAGTTTTTATCAACCTATGGACGACTAATTTCAGCATTTGTGGTGGTAAAAAAAAATAAAAAATATGTAACAGTTCTGTGAGGATTACTACAAGGCCCACAGAGTGAAAAATATATTCTAGAATGATTATGCTACAGACATATGGTCATTTTTTATTACTATACAACTAGATCTTTTAAAAATGGGGTCACTGGCATGGAGGCATTGGAATTAATCCTAAACTATGTAAATTAAGTTAAATGAAAGTTGCAATTACATGTTATAATGAAATTAATAACTCCATCTTTTCTTCATCGTATACAGATTTTCTCATAGTTATTTGTTTCTAGACAATCTAAAGAGTTTTTTTTAGGTTTTTTATTGTTTTACTCTTTTCATGGCAGCCTTGAAAATAAGGACTTTCAAAACTGTATGAACATAAATTATTATTATGTATTAGATACTCATTAATATGCAGAAGAAAGACATTTCTAAATTTGGAGTTTATTAAATCTTTCTGTTGAATAGATTTTTGTTGTGGAAAATATATCCTTGTGTCTATATTTTGTGATTCTGAATAGAAAAGAAGTAGAATAATAAATCATAGATAAAAATAAAACCATAAATTTACAACATGATGATTCTGAGCTATCAATTAATTAGGCTGACTTAATTAAGTTTAATTTCCATTTATTTCTTGGTTAAAAACAGAAAGAATATAAACACCTAACATTTTACGAAGAAGAACATTGATTAAAAATCATTAGAGATGGAAGTTGGAGAGAATCAAAAACAGACTGTAAGTCCCTTGGAAGAATATGCCAAGTGTTCAAAGCTACAAGTTCAAGAAACCTCTCACAGAGAAAATTAGAAGCTGGTTTTCCTTTGGTTTTCATTCTCTTTCTGTTTCTCTAAAGAGCTTGCTTAATAGATGGTGATTTATTTTTCCAGATAGTGAAAGAATTCCCTCAAAATTACATATCAGGGATAAGGTAGGAAGGTGATGGATCAAAGTAAAATTTAAAATAGTGGATATAAAGTGTGAAAATGACCTGCCCACAATCCCAGCTACTTGGGTCACTGTAACAAGACAGCCATAATTTGAAGCATCCTGGACAAGTCAGCAAGACTGTCTCAAAATTAAAAGTAAAAAATGTTGGCAATGAAGACCAGTGATGGTGCAGATGTATAACATGTGAGAGGCTGTAAGTTCAAAAGAGAGATAAAAGCAGAAATCGTTTTATGTCTTTTTATTAAAAGTAGAAAATACATGGTAGAATTACAGAATGATTTAATTGAATACTTTGATGTTCAGACAGTTCTTTAATTAGAAATTGTTAGCCTCTAGCTAAGTACTCAAAGTTTTCTTTATTTATTTTTATTTATTTTTAATTTTTTTGCTTTTATCCCGTTATATAATCTGCTTCTTAGGGAAGAGAATGTAGATGAGTTTGGCATTAGCATTGACATTATTTATTGATGGCCAGTGAAGGAACCTCTCCTGTCTTGCCTGACTTTGCTTCTCTCTTTCTTCCACTTGATATTATGTTAAATTGATGATAATTGTGAAATGACAAAGAATGGTTTCCCAGCAATCTTAGCATCCTGTATATGAAACTTGTCCTACAATAGCCACCTTTGTGCCTTAGCTCACTCAGAAAGTTCCCTGCGGGACACACCCAGAAATGTGCTTCACACTGCTCTCAAGCCAGGCAATGGTTTCCAAATTATTTCCTTATTCATGTTCTTATTTAAATCTCACAAAAGCCACATGGGATAATTCAGGTAATATCCATAATTTTAGGTTGAGTGAATAAATTGCATTGTGGTATGTGGTACTGATTGCTGGTGTGCATCAGTCACCATGCCCGGTATTGTTGTATATGGTTACCAGGTATTGAACCAGGGACCTTGTGCTTGCCAGACAGGCACCTGAGGTGAATCTCTGGCCCCCTACAAATTGTTTTCTTTTTAAAGTCATTTGAGGGCCGGAGATTTAGCTCAGTGGTTCCAGCACCTGCCTCGCAATTGCAAGACCCTGAGTTTGATCCCTGGTAACCACATACAATGCTGGGCGTGGAGACTCACACCCACCAGGAATCAATACCACATACCACAGTGCTGGGTGTGGTGGCTCACGCCTGTAATCCCAGCACTCAGGAGGCAGAAACAGGAGGATTGCTGAGTTCGAGGCTTGCCTGGGCTACACAGCGAGCTCAGAGCCAGCCTGAACTATAAAGTGAGGCCCTGTCTCAAAAAAAAAAAAAAAAAAGTCATTTGAAATCTATAAAATTATCTCATAAGCAAACTGTGAGACTGAGATCTTAACCTAGATTTTTCAACTTCAATGATAGTTCTCCCTTTTCCTCCCTCTGAAGTATTGATACTTATGTTAGTCGATTAAGTTTTCAGAAGCACCTACTGCAAATAACATCGTGGCATTGTGATATGGCAGAGAACATACTGAACGTCTAAGAAACTGGGAAGTAACTATGCAGGGCTGTTGCACCTGGCTCTTGCTTAGCTGGGTAGATATGTACAAACTCTGCACTACCTTCCCTGGCTATCACAACCTCTAGAGACAGACAACTGAGCAAAAGAAGAACTGAGTTGATTTAACCTAGAAAACAGTAAAATTTTCCTCAAGGAGAAAATTTACAAGTTTTGACTATTTGTAACCTATAGCCACGGAGTTTGCACTAAACCTTCAATAGACGATGTTTTTATTGAAAGGTGATTACCTTATAACAGAAGAATGTGGAGTTTGAAGAAATAGGTATAAGATAATAAATCTATCTTAAAATTATGTGGCTACCAATATTTGCCTTCACAGCCCACCTATCGGTGCTTTTCAATGGGGTCCAATAGGATTTATAAACAAAGATTAGGGGAACTTGGAAAAAATTATTTATAGATCTTGTGGGAGGGAGCTAAGTTAATAGAGTCATATCTAGAGCTTTAGTTTGCTCTGTTTCAGTAGACACTCTTCCCTGTAGCTTGTTTCCATGTTTGCAAAGCACAACTTTGTCAAGTTTATACTTCTTATTGAGGCAAACCCCAGATATTCTATAAAAAATGTCTTTTAAATGGCAGACAATTATTGGTGTATGTATTTCTTTTCCTGAGTCAACTTCCCAAATTCAATAATCCAAAAACTGTCACCATTTATTTTCATTTGTAATTTTAGCACCCCTCCCACATCTTGTTTATGTTTATCATTACTTCTCTTTCATTTTTCCACTTATATTTTTCATTCTTTATAACAAGCAAAGAACCATTCCTATTCTCAAACAATGGCTGTTTTTTAGTGTAGGAATTTGCAATCTCACCAACCCCACAAAGAGTTGCCGGGCCACATAATGAAATATATTCTTGTCCCTTCCATTTTTATTATTGGTACTTTTAAAGTTATTACCACACATATTTTGCTACAGTCAACCTGAAAGAAAGTAGTGGTGGTTACAAGAAACATTTGCAAAAACCCCTCATTAATGTCTGAAGGAAGATTCATTCTTGCCATACTCAGTGTGGCCCAGTCTCTCTCATCATTTTAATTATTAATACATTGATATAAATTTACTCTTCTGGAGAAACTTATCACACATTTTTTGTACTTAAGTTATATGAGTCCAGTCTTCTATTTATGTTGTCAAGATGCATTATTAAAAATTTGTTTAAATATACTTCAGGTGCCTTCAAATTCTGCTGCTGCCAAGACCCAATAATTTAAAAATGTAATATGGAGTATTTTTCTTTGATGTGCCATGAAAGTAAACTAATCATGTAATTTTACTCACCTCACCCAAGTCAACTTGGTATGATATAATTAAGGAATCACTGTTTGACTTTTTGTTCATACACTGTCACTGAACAGTAAGAACTGAAAAGTAAGGTGATTTATGATTAGAAATTCGATTTCCAAAGGAAATTTGGTGTGGGGATGTAATGAGGGGAAGGAATCAATATGATTTTGGAAGAAAATAAAAGAGCATGTATACAGGAGGTGGGGAGGTGTGGGTGGGTGGGATATGGGTAAAAATGAGAATTGACTTATGTCATATATTGGTACAAATTCCCCAATGTTATGTGTGATTGTGAGATGTATATAAATTGTACCAATAAAGAATTCAATTTAAAAAAAAGAAATTAGAGGAGTAGGCTCTTGAATTTTTGGGCCTGTGATAACCACAGGCCAAGGCCAACATATGTGTAGACTAATATGTGCTTAAGTTATGACTTTCTGCAGCTTTTCTGGTGATTTAATTTAACAAAGTATTTATATGTCTTCAAATATAAAACATTACATACTGGGCTATACCAATTAAGTATAAGAGATGGTCCCCAATGAAAAGACACATGAAAAAATCTATTATATACATTTAACAGCAAGAGATAGAGACAATGGAGCAGCAGGACTTCATTTTCTAATAACAAAGTGTCAGAAAGCTATTAAGTAAAAGAACTTTCACAAGATTATTGACTAAGATAATAATTATACCAGTCTAAAATCTCTTGTGTTCCTTAGATAATACACTTTATCAAACTAAATTATATAGCGACTAAAAAGTTTTAAAAATTACCTGTGAAATGGGCAAAATATTTAAATCTACCACAGTTTTTAGGAGCATTAGGTAAAATGATGACAATAATGAGTTTCACACAATGTCAGCACAAAGTATGTGCTCAGTGACTGTTAGACATTTTTAAATTTAATGGAGGATGAGCTGGAAGAATTATTTCAGGATGTCATCTGTCGTTTCCATAGTGTAGGATTTGAATTAGAGAAGTATGAAATGAAAAATGCCCAAAATGAAGTTTAGATGCACTCACATCTGTTGGCATGTTCTTCGTCACACAAAAGGTTTATGTACAATAGGGCACACCTCCTTGATAAACATAGAAAGAACACCAAGATCTTTGAGGATAATTCAATTACCCTTTGATATTTTCCTTCCCTCAACAGAGGAAGTTCTTACAAAGCCACATCAATCGCAACTGAAAAAGATATTCCATTGACTTTAACTCCTACGTACAAAATTGTTTTCTTGAATAAGAAGCTACTGGTTCCTGAGATTAGTTGTCACATTAAAATGAATGAAAGTATTTCTTCCTAATTTTGGTTTGTGTAGCAAACATTCACCAAATCTTTATTGAGAATACCCTAAGGTCCAAAATGTTTAATATTATTCATTTATAGTTTATATTTAGAATTCTATTTGCTAACCAGTTCTTCAAATGTCATTGTACTTTATGTGTGCTGAATGCTTCTGCATTCTTATTTTTTGAGGACTACCCACACTGTTAAGGTGAAAAATCAAAGGCTTTACTGCAAATCTAATTTTAAATATTAATATTACTCATGTGCTCTTGAATAAAAAAATCTTTATTCATTTGTTTTGTAGTTATCTCATTTATAAAATAGGTGAAATAGTGCTTAACTCATGTTGTGGCTGTCAGGAGTGGTGGTGATAATTAGCTAGCCCCAATTTTATCTTCAGTTTAGCTTAGTCACATAATCATTCACACCAGATTTTGTGCTATACCATTGCATACCACACTTCTGTATCTCTCCAATATTTTGCTTAATATTCATGGCTTTTATATGTCTAGGAAATTGGAAAATTCTAGAGTTTCAGATGGTGCCTGTCAGGTCAGACTCTAGATCACACTTGAAACTTCTTCTAGAAGAACCAATGAAAGAATAACCTCATTCAGGAAAAATGTAGCCAGACCTAGCACTCTTGGAGGTTGAGGTAGAACCATAGAAAACTGAAACCCAGCTTAGGTGATTTAACAAGACTCTCAGAAGAAAAAAGAACAAAAGGGTTAGGGATGCAATTCAGTGCAAAGATCCAAAGATTCAATTTCGTGTGCCCCAAAGGAAGAAATGATGGAAAAGAAGAAATAGATGAAAGAAGAAGGATAAAAAGGAGGAAGGATAGAAAGGAGGAAGGAAGGAAGGAAGGAAGGAAGGAAGG
>PVIC010046279.1:0-14300 GCA_004025085.1 Thryonomys swinderianus
CTCCCAGTATATATATACCTAGTCATCAGCCAATGCCTGAAGGACACGTGGCATTCTGGGATAGGCGGCTATACAGCGGAAGTGAACTGGCTGATCAGGCAATGCCTAAATATAGACTTGCTTTTCAGCGGATATAGACCACTTGACCTACTCCTTCAGCGCCATCTTTTGGGCGCGGTTGCCCTTTGGCTCTCCACAGGATTAAATTCTGGTTTACTCATTTGCTAACTAACATGAACTTAAATTACTGAATTTCTTAAGTTTTAGTTTCTTATTTAGCCAAATGGAGGTCATAAATTTCCCTGAAGATTTGCAGGTAGGGAAGAGGATGAGATTAATAAGAAAAATGTTTCTATCTCTATTCATAAATGTGGGGCATTTATCTGCAAGGCACTAGTGAGTTCTTTCCCAAAAGGCCAAACACATTCTGAAGACCTATTACAGTTTGCATACTATGTTAAAATATAGCTCAGGGGGCTGGGGATTTAGCTGAAGTGGTACTGTGCCTACCTTGGAAGCACAAGGGCCCGAGTTCGATCCCTGGTACCACCAAAACAAACAAACAAACAAATAAATAAAACAAAAAATAAAATATAGCTCAGAAAAATATTTGAAAAATATTACCAACTAGTAACTCTGTTAATTTTCTTGTTCACTGATGAAAAATCACTATATCTTTACTATTTGTTAAGATAGACTTCAGCTTTTAGGATGTTCTAATTTTTTAGACTCCATTATGGGAAGTCATAGACTCAGATCAGAGGCCAAAGAGATCTGCTGGTCAGTGGGATATCAAGATCTAGAACACAGGAATTCAATTATTTCTGCCCATTTTCCTAAGTCAAGAGAGATGCTATTGGTTAAGGGACATCTAAAGATAAATAAGGCACACACTGCATTTCTGTGACTCGAGAATGTGACCAAATTAAGGTATTAAAGCAGTTTTACTTTGATGAATTATATCAACAGTGCCAACCTCACTAGTGGCAGAGAAGGCATTTTTTAGGTTATGTCAAGGGAAAACTAATGATGTTTTGCTTTTACAATTATTCTAAATATTTCCTTGAATTTTAAAATAAGTCATCTGACTTCTATATATAGATGGAAGGATTTCTCTTTGGAGGCCTAGAGGCCTGGAGGCCTTACTGTCCATCTGTTTATCTAACTCTGCACACACAGCATAAACACATGAACTTGAGCCACTTTAAAAGGTCACATAGAACTAGTTTTCAGTGAGAAGAGGAAAAGTAGATACATTTCATTTGTTTTATTTTCAAATCTAGTTTGAAGGCTAGTTTTTAAAGAGGTCACTGGTTTGCTTATCAGAGAATCTCAGAGTTTTGTATCTTGCGCATATCTGTGCTCAGCAAATCCTTTTTTGATTTTGTTCAAGGCAAAGATTTTATTTACAGTAATGATTTGTTTAATTAATGGAACATAAATATTTAACTTAAAAGTTGTTCTTTTTTTTTTACTACAGATATTAACTGTTTAGCCTTTATAGATGACAACTCTGTATTTCCACATTCAAATAAATAATCTCAGTATATAATAACTTCTCTGGGAGAAATAGAGTGGTTTGGTTTATTATACTCAGATGAAATATAAGAGCAAGAGGCCAGAAACTGTAGATCTAATCATTTCTTAGAAATTGAGGAAGACTTAAGTGAGATAATTTCTAGTTCATGGTAAGAAAAGTAAAGCATATATAAGAAAAAAATGTCTTTTTTATTGTCTTAAAGTGTGAACAAAATTAAATGTGTTTGTTTATAAAATTTTAAATGTCTAGAAGATAGTAAATATTTAATAAGCATCAGTGTTATTATGAGAAAACATTGTGAAAAGTACACATCTATATGTTTTAGTCCACTTTGTGCTGTCACAACAGAAAGCTTAGGACTGGGATTTATGAGAAACCGAGACATATTTCTCACAGTTCTGGAGGTTGGGAGTCCATGCCAGAGGGGCGGGCATTTGGCAAGGGCTTTTTCCTCTGTCCATAGTGTGGCAAAAGGTGGAAGAACACACAAGAGTATGTATGCACAAGCCACAAGTCAGACACACAGTCTCCAGCCCTTTCAGTCTGTTCTTGTTGGCAGAGCTCACGACCTAAATGCTCCTCAGAGCTGCCTCCCAACGTTGTTGCCCTGAGGATTTAGTTCTGAGCACACAAGCTTGAGGGACATATCCCAACTGTAGCACTAAATAAAGAAAAGATAGTATTCTATGGACAAAGGCCGGTGAAGAAAGGCCTTATACATTTTATAATTTTTGAAATTTATATGTATTTCAGTGATTTTGTAAGTGAAACTATGGGCATATTTGAAAAAGTGTTATCTTCTCAGTTGATTTATAAGTATCATAAAATTTTTTAATACCTAACTAAAAATTATACTAGAAATATGTTTGAAACAAATAGTTGATGGTATCACAGGAAATATATCATTTCAAAAGCACAGGAAAAATAAAAGAATTCAAAATCCTCTTGGTTCTCTAAGATGGCTTCTGTTTTTGTCTCATTATCCAGTATGTCTTCCTGTGTAATTAGCCAGAGGTCAATTGTGCTGATAAAGGAAAGCTGTTTCTTTGGTTCGTATTCAGGCTTAGGGCTAATGTAAAAGGGAAAATCTAATGTAGAGAAGTTTAAATTATATTTGTGTTCAAGTGAATTTTTCCTGTATGCCATATAGATTAATCTTTACATTTAGAAAAAAAAAATCTCAGGATGTTGAGGTACAATGGTATTTTGCAGTATGTGTATGTGTGTGTATGTAAATTTATTTTAAGGTGGTTCAGTGGGTGTGTGACTGCAAGTCTGGAGAGAGATGGGACAGGTGGGTTTTAGCTAAAACAACAGGACTGCTTTTCTATGGCTGAGTAACATTTGTCAGATTGGGTAAGTGTCACTCTGCTAAAATATTTTCGATCAAGGAATGTGTGAAAAAGGAAATGCTGTGATTCCAGCAAGTTAAAGAAATTTATACTTAATATTTGGAAACTTCCACTTAACTTCAGGGATTAACTTAAAATATTACTTGTGGGGCCAGAGAATTAGCTCAGTGGTTCTGGCGCCTGTCTCGCAAGCGCAAGGTCCTGAGTTCGATCCCCAGTAACCATATATAATGCTGGGCGTGGAGACACGCCCACCAACAATCAACACTGCATACCACAGTGCCGGACGTGGTGGCTCACGTCTGTATCCCAGCACTCGGGAGTCAGAGACAGGAGGATTGCTGAGTTTGCGGCAGCTTGCCTGGGCACCATAGTGAGTTCAGGGCCAGCCTGAACTATAAAGTGAGACCCTGTCTCAAAAAAGAAAAAAAAAATTACTTGTGGGGGATGGATTTGGGGGAAGAATTAGATAACTAACCTAGTTGATAACCTGACCTAAATTTTTATTTTATTTATTTATTTTTGAGACAGGGTCTTGCTATGTAGTTCAGGCTGGCCTTGAAGTCTCTGTTGTAGCCCAGGCTAAGCTGGACCCTGTGCTGATTCTCCTCACCCTTACTAGTGCTGGGATTACACATATGTGCCATCTTGCCCAGTTCCTAGTTGTTTAAAATAACTTTGATGTTCAGGAATGGAAAACCAAAGTGTTCTGAAATTCTTCTTCATTATCAACGTCTTCATAATCAGATGAATAATTTTATCACATCAAAGGCCACAGTCTTCTCTTCACTGTCTTTTGGTTATTCTTGGTTTCTACTCTTATTTTTTCTTTCCTTTGGAAGACATCTGTTTGTATGTTAATGCAGCCAAAACAAAACAAAACAAACCCACTGCATTAACTGGAGAAGGGATTAGAAAGAGAAGAGAGAAAAGTGAGTTATGTATTTTCTAGAGCCTCAAAAAACTTTGGAAGCATGGATCCTCCAGCCTGAGAAAACCTTGAGAGTTCAATAAGTATTATTATTCTGCCTTTCCAGTGAGCTCTGAACTACCCTTAAGCCCCTTTTTCTCCTCAGGACAGTGAACTCTGCATGGCATTACTAATAGATTAAGCAAGGAATCTTGATTGCTCAAACTATGGCATGAATAAAAATTAAACTTTTGGAGGATTTCTACAACACAGGACAAATTAAACTTGAAAGACCTCTAAGTTATCTCACCCTAGGGTTGTAAGAATCTTTGGATTTCAGCCATCATCCAGCACTCTGTGAATTCTGGTTAGAAGGTGACTTCTAGTCTCAGTTTGGCCATGAAATTGCCCTGTTATATTTGTAAGTGCCTCTGCTTCCTCTTTGTAAAGTGAAATTAGTACTTGGCCAGCTCCTACATTTGTGTGATTCTGTGAAGGATGACTTCTACCATCTAGCCCGTTGGAAGGAGAAACATTGAAATATTCAAGGGCATTCATGAAAGTAGATTCCTTTCTAGTTTGGTTTGGATAATAAATGCTAAAAATAGTATTTTTCTGTGCTAAGAGCACCTTGGTCCCTGACCCTTGGGACAAACTCATTAATCTCTTTCCTCTTATTTGAGAGCTTTGAGTGACCTTCAGCATATGTTACCAGCTCTCCTGCTCATATTTTAACTGTGGTATTATGTGCTTTGTGAGAACAACAAGTAGGGGAAATGTGTGCAGTGTATGAATAGGAAGTGGTTTCCTTAGCAACAATTGCAGTAAGAAAAATACATAAGAGGACGTGGGTTTTCCCCTTCTTTCATTACCCCAAAATCTAGCTTGTAGCCTATACTTAATCTTCCCTTTTTTACTGTAAGACAAAAACATATAATCATGAATTCTTTGGAGAATCTGTTATAGTTTGAAGGGTGAACCAGAATTTTACATAGCACACATTGCAGTGGGCCCTTCACTGTGTTTCACTGCTATATTCAAGCTCCTGTGTTTATCTGGCTTATTTCTTCCTTGGACCTGTTCAAAAACTTGAATGACCTGTAAAAGCTGTTTTCCTTTACCTTTTGTGGATTCCTATGCCCTCACGCCTGTTTCTTTTTAATGCCTTTTGAAATACAAACACTCCAAACCATAGAAACCACAGTGTGCAAATGTTGAGGGAAATCAGATGTTTACTGGAAGTCATGAGGACTAGGAGAGGATGTGAATCTTGTTGTTATCCTAAAGTAATAGCCACCCCCAGACTATCTCCTTTTCTTTCTTTTTCAAGCAAAGCATGTGCCATATGAGATAACCAATAGGAGTCTCTTGAGATTTCTTCCGTTTTTAGCTTTTTACTTTTTGGAGCTAGGGAGCGAGTTACATTAACTTGTCAGAATTATCTGGTGAGGCTCAAGAATGATCTAATAACATAATGATCCAGTATGTAGCAGTGCCTAAACTTGCAGTCTTCTTAACATTAATTTAGTTAAGGAACCAGAAGAGTGCTTGAGAACTTTGATTCTGGGCTTGAAGATTCTTATCTTGTTGCTTCAGGGATAGAAATGCAGTAGCTTGAGTAAGTGAAACTTCTCATATATTCTAGGCAGTTGTCCACCAGAAGTATTGGTCCTTTTATTACTTCATCCATCTGAACAGAATTAGAGATAAATCATGAAATAGTTTTAATGGCATTTCCTCAATCATTATTTTCTTGCCAGTTAGCATTGCTAATGAATTGCACATGACTTCCCTCCCTTCTGGATGCTTCCTGAGACCATTCCATGTCTCTCTGCAGGAGAAAGGAAACAGAGTTGACTTTCATTGATCATGTGTGTTTTTTCGCTTCAAGCGCCTGAGGTATACATCCCTGTGCCATTCCTATTTACAATGCTCTGTATTTTCATGACAATGAAACTAGTGTGTATACACACACACACACACACACACACACACACACACACACACACACAGGAAAAAAAAAAAAGAAAACAGAGAAAAAGTTGGGCCCTGAATGGTACATCTGAATTGACACATCCCAGAAATGTGGAAGAGAAGGAACTGGCTTTTACTCCCTCAGTATTATTTAACACCCTACATTTAAAAATGTGCTTATTAAAGCTTTTACAAATAATGAACATGTCAAGGAAAAAAGGCTGAAGGTGGCTATTGGGTTCTTTTTACTTCTGTGTTGTTTTTCTGAGTATTCTCACAGTCTAACAAGAGATTTGCTGTACAGAAACTAACCAGTGAAGAAGACTGGGATGTGTGATTTTCAATAGCTGTGTGATTTTTTTTTTTTTTTGAGCTTTCAGAAAGTAAGCAGCTTCTTGAGCCCACTGGTTCACATTACAATTCCGTTCTGGTGTTGCTTTTTCTGGTTTCTTATTCCTTGGCATATAGTCTGAAGTAGAAGTGTTTTCCATATTTATTCTTTAGGCCAAGGGCTTCTGTCCCTATCACTCCACTGAAGGTATTCCTACCCAGGTTACTTATGATCTGCTTTGCTACCTTTAGTGGTCTTCTGTTTTCCTCTCTGACCCCTGTAGTGTCGCCTCATTTGCCTTCTGCTTTTCCTCTAACTGCTGCCCACTTTTGCTCATCTCCCTGGCTGACCCTGCTCATTTCTTTAAGTCATATGCCTGAGCCCCAAGATCAAACCCAGGCTCTTCCCTTCTCCATCCAAATTCTGTCCTTGGAGATTTCATCTTCAAATATCATTTGTATCCTGAAGATGCCCAACTATAAATTACTGGTCCTGACCTCTCCTGAATGCTCCAGATTTCTGCTGGGAATTGACTTTGTTGTGCAGAAATTTCTTGATATTTCATTGACAAAAATTATCTGACATCTTCTCTTGAATGGAACCCATAGATTAAATCACAACCAACCAAAGCAGAACTCTATCACCACGACCACTCTCTCTCTCTCAACAGGCTTCTCTCTCAGCGTAATTATTAAATGGCATCACCATCTACCCAGTTACTCAACCAAAGCCCACTCCCACTGTTTTTCATTACCAGTTATCTCTACTTCCTAAGAAACTGGAGATCCACTTTTGAATGCCCACTGTTATCATCTTTGTCCATGCAAGTCTTTTATAGACTACATGTCTAAAATCACTACAAAGGAAATTTTCTTCTTTTTACTTTCATCTTCATTGTGGTACTTTCTCTACCTTGTAGCCAGAATAATTTTCAAAATGATAAGCTAGACTGCATCCTTCTTTTTTTTAATAACCACTACACTGGCCTCTATACTTGTACCCTCAACCCTATAAAATCCCTGTCTTTGTTTTGGAGTCCTCTAATATTTTGTTTCCACTTTAGTCCTGATACGAAAAACTTAAGCCTCCTTCCTCATGGGTAAAATAAGAGCAAGAGTAACAAAAAAAGCACGAATCTGAAATTCCTTTAAAGTATTATTGTGTGGGTAGAAAAATTCCTAGGTATCCCCCCCCATTAAAGAATCTAAGACTGAACATAAGTGGTCAGGACTATTATCTGTTTTCCTATGATCTGATAAAAGCTAAGGAGGAGAGTTGGGAAAAATAGTATGAACTTGGAGAGAAAAGGAAACAAAGCTTATGTGTATAGGAGGGGTGTAGGGAGGGCAGGGGAATGGGAAAGAAATAAGAATCAAGATACTTCATGTACAAGTACAAACTCCCAATGTTGAACATGACCATGATGTACACTTAAAATGTACCAATAAACTCAATAAAGAAAAAAAAATAGTGGGAGGAAGTGGCTAAAAAGAAAATCACAGAATAATTTTCTTGCTTTATAATTTATATTATAGTAAAATTGTATAAATTGAGTAGCTGTAGAACATGGAGTAATAAAATGGTATTAATTAGGATCATATTAGTAATTATATGATTTCTTCCTGAATTTATGTAATCTTTCTGTAAAGAGCTAAAAATGGTTTAAAGAGCTCTAATGATATTATATTATCGGGCAATGTGTCTATAATAGACATTAATTATATGTTATCAAATCAAGCATAGAGCTTTCTGAAGGTACAATAGGCTAATAAAATACCAGAAACCTAATTGCTACTTTTGAGAATTTATAATTGTAATGATAGCAAATTTTTAATAGGAAAAATATTCACAAAACATGTGCTATGATGTAGTTTTTCACTGTAAGGAAAAATTTTAAAAATCAGTAACAAAATAATTGCTGAGATCTTATTGCACAGATATCACTATTACATTTTCTCTTTTTCTAGAATGCCTCATTGTGTGATTTTCAGAGCCATTTATGAGTCAGCCACTAGAGAGCAAACTTCTTCTTTTTATAAGGCTGTAGTTTTATTTTAAAAAACCACTCCACACATATATCTCAGCACTCTCAAATACCACATTATCTCAGACTGTAAAATCTGATAATATAGCTTCTAGATGCCTGGGGCAGTGGGCATGGGGATGGAAGTGGAGAATTTAAGGCCGTTTATATTAAAAACCTAAGAAAGAACAAGATAAGATGTTGTAACGTTGAACCACTTTCCTGGAGTGAAAATGAAACCTTCTCTTAATGGAGCATAAAGTCTTATGTTTCATCCCGTGTAATAAAATATGATAGGCATTGTTTGTTCTGACAGGCAGCTTGGGCCTTATTCCAGGCGTGGGTCTCCAGAGAGACTCAAAGAGATGATACTGTTTCCAGGTGAAATGTGAATAAATTACACTGTCAGCGATCCCCGGGCTCCACCCAGGCTAAGGAAAGCTGCTAGTTCAAGAACTTTCTCCTGTATTGGACTAATCCCCACTTCTGACATCCCCTCCAAAGGTCAGTGTGACACCCATAACATCAAGATGCAGACATCAATATGCTAAGGATGCCAGGGAAAGCGAGGGAAGATGCAGGGAGCAGTGGGAATTGACCGCAAGAAGAAGCCCCAGTTTATCAGGCCTCAGAATGTATTTTCTAGCTAGCTTTCTTGCCAACATGGAGAGATATTCAACTCAGTCAGAACAATCTCCTCTCGGATCTGTTCACAGCTGGCCCTGTGTACCCAACTCTAAGGACTTAGGACTGAACAAAATTGTTGGAATCAATTTCAACTCTGTTGTCTGGGCTTTGGGATATTTAAAGACTTGTCTAGAATTTGTACTTTTTGAGTATTTAAACAAAAGATACTTAAGCTATTAATAGATAATAAAAGATATTGAAAAAGGGAGATTTCAAAAGCTTCCAGAACACGCTCCAAAGTTTATCAGCTATTACATTAAGGTTATTTTCTTTTGTCAAATACAATGGTGATATTGGCAATAATCAAACAATTTAGCTTTTAAAAATAGCTGCTTAACTGGGTGTAACTCAGTGTTTTATGATGCCAGGCATTCTGCAGAGAGTTCTCATGTGGGCACTGTTCACGCTTCCCCGTCATTCCGCATTCACTGTGTGCGCCCGGTGCTCCGCAAGACACTGGTGCGGCTTAGCCGAGGTCAGCACTGCGCATGTGCAGTGCTCTGGTGCACAGTGCTCTGGTGAACACTGAAGTGAACACTGGAATCGACCAAATGAGGTCTCTTTACAAAGCTTATATTTTAGCTATAAGGAGACGCTGACCTCTTATTACACCCTCTAGAGCTGAAGTGCTGTGGGAATGAGAGAGGATGAGAGTCAGTCCTGATGGGTGAATTTGAAAGCGTTTCGTTGCCCGGGTAGCACTTGCGTTGAGCACTGATACTTCAGTGGAAGAAGTGGCAACTGACTTGGAACTTGGGTGAGGACACTTATCCTGGAGCCACACTGCCACTTAACCAGACGTATGATTTGGAGCAATCTATTCAATTACTCTGTATCTCAGTGTTCTCATCTGGAAGATGTGGGTGAATAGCGCTATGTTCTCCTTTGAAATTTTGACATTACTGGCTGTTCCCACAGATCTATGGGAGTCTGGCTAAATTCTTTACTGATACTCCGAAGAGTCCTTGAACAAAAATTTCGAGTTAAACTGGAAGGAGTCAGACTGGCAAGTCTGCCTCAACCTTGATGCTCTAAGCAATAAGGGAGTTGAAGCAAAAGTCTGTTACCTGGAATGTTTTTGTTTGGTTCAGGGAGAGATAAAGAGAGAGAGAGAGGGAGAGGGAGAGGGAGAGAGGGAAAGGGAGAGAGGAGAGAGCGTGCATTTTAGATTTACAAAGAAATAAAAGATACTTTGAAAGAACAATTTTCATCTCAGTTCTGTAAGACCCCAGACCTCTGGGAGAATTGCTTTCATAGCCTTTAAAAAACTGTAACACGGAAGAGGGAGTAGGGCAGAGAGAGGACAAACCGATGTGTCCAGAGACCACAGGCTAGTGGGCTCACCTCATGTCCCCCGGGCTGTGAGCAGCACCCTTGCTTAGTCTGGAGAGGACTGCGCCGGCCTCGGCCTCAGTGAGACAGGCCCCGGAGTGCTGAGACATTCCAGGCGGCTGGGAGCTTTCTGCTAGGAGAGAAGCAAGTGGGTGGGAATTAGCAGAGTCGTGATCCGGAGGAGCCCAATTTGTATTCCTCAGGCAGCTGTGCTCTGGGACGCACCAATTACTATGAATACTGATTGTGATTCAACAATTTTCTTATAATTGAAGGTCAGAAAAGTTCTTAAAAAGTTCTTCTCTACCTAGTAGTGTGTCTTACAGTGAATAGTTGGAAAAAAATGGACCAAAGTAATATACTATGATTATATTTTCCTTTAGCTTTTTCTTTTTAAAGAATTAATAATTGCATGATAGATATTATGAAACAGTAAATGTTCAAAGGGAAATGAGGTTTAGGGGTAAGTAATGAGGGGAAAGAAAAAATTTGGTAGAAAAATGCTTGTGCATGCATATAGGGGTAGTGGGTGGTAGGGTAGGTAGGGGAAGGGGAAAATGAGAATTAAGTCATGTCATATACTGGTACAAGTTCTCAGTGTTAAGTGTAATTGTGGTGTGTATATATGATGTACCATTAAAGGTTAAAAAAATTAATACTTGCTTCTTTCATTTGCTCAGGTTCCTTTGACACATAAGTCTTATGTTTTTAGCTCTATAAAATGATTCTATATAATTTTCCACATAGATAAATGGAACATTAGATTAAAGTCACCTACTTGATTTGTTATACAGTATGGACTACTTTTTTTTTTTTTTTTTTTAGACAGGCTGGCCCTGAGCTCACTAGTTAGCCAGGCTAGCCTCAAACTCAGCAATCCTCCTGCCTTTGCCTCCTGAGTGCTGAGATTACAGGCTTGAGCCACCAAGCCCAGCATTTGTGGTATGTGGTACTGATTGCCGGTGGGTGGGAGCCATCATGCCTGGTATTGTTGTATGTGGCTACTGGGGAGCAAACCAGGAACCTTGTACTTGCTAGGCAGGTGCCAGAACCACTGAGCTAAATTTCCAGCCCTGGACTACTTTTGAGGTGTTTTAAAAATGTATTTTGATGAGTTTCATCCAGATTTTAGACTAATGAAAGACACATATATTTGAAATGCACTACATATGGTAAATTTATTTAAATAGGTATATGTGATTGTTTAGATGTCCTTCCAAAGGCTCTTGTGCTCATAGTTAGGGTTTGGGGGAGGTGACTGGATTGTGGGGGGTGACACTCATCCTTAGATTAGTCTGCTGATGAGTTTATGGCTAAGTGTGATATTGGGAAGATGTGGTTTCTGGCGATGTGGCCTGGAAGGATCCATCTCCTTTCCCAGGTCCTCCTTCACTCTCTGCTTCCTGACTGGTCTGCATAAGGAGCTTATATGCCCATTGACAGATGAATCAATAAAGAAAATGTAGTGTGTGTATACAGTGGAGTACTATTTTGCCATTAAAAGGATAAATTGAAGTCCTCTGTATAAAAATGGATGGATCTTGAGATCATAGTGCTAAGCGAAGTAAGTCAGCCACAAAAATTAAATATTGCACGGATTCTTTTATATGAGTAATTATGTGGATAAATATATGAATAATATATAATCTTCACATGAATAATATAAATAATTTAAAGCAAAGCAAAATAAAAGATGGCAGGCAAAAATAAAAGGAATAATAGGCAACATAAAAAGGAGATGATAGGTAATGGTACTTTGTGGGAAGGGAATTTTAAAAAGGGGGAAGATAAATAAAGCAGGTAGGGGGACAGAAAAGTAAAAGTGATGGAGATGTGATATGTATTTGTACCAATTCCCTAACATGAATGTAATGATTATATATGTATCAACAATTTTAAAAAGTGGCAAACTTGATGGGATGAGAATGTTAGAAGTGAGGGGAGTGTCAATATTCTTATATTAATGTCAATATTCTTATATTAATCTTAAGGTCTTGATAGTTTATGGTTTGCTGTTGAAAAAATTTTACTGAGGGCCAGAGATTTAGCATAGTGGTTCTATTGCTTGTCTGGCAAGTGCAAGGTCCCTGGTTCGATCCCCCATGACCACATACAGCAATACCAGGTGTGGTGGTTCATGCCCACCAGCAGTTGGTACCACATACTATAAATGCTGGGCTTGGTGGCTCAAGTCTGTAATCTCAGTCCTTGGGAGGCAGAGGCAGGAGGATTGCTAAATTCGAGGCTTGCCCGAGCTACATAGTGAGCACAGGGCCAGCCTGAACTACAAAGTGAGACCCTGTCTCAAAAAACAACAACAAAAAATTTATTGATACTTTAGGATATATAGAAGCTTAATATTTTTATAGTCAAATTTATTAATATTTCCTGTTGTGATTCCTTCCCATGTTCCATTCTTGGGAAGCTTTTCCCTAAACAAGGATAGATTTTAAGAGGTCATGTACATGTTTACACTTACCTGAGGAATTTATTTGGGGACATAAAATAAGTGCATTATTCTCACATGCTCCCCATTATAGGTACCAGTTGTTCTAACTTGTTCATGGAAGAATTCTTTTGTTCACTGATCTGTGTTATTGTCCCTGCCTCCAAGTCTTTCTACATTTTACAACTAGAGAGACAGTCCTAAAGTATGCATTGACTCTGCTTTTACCATTCAGAAAAATGTTATTTATTATTTTATATGTTAAAGCTATATTTCTCTTCTGTCCAATGAACATTATCTATCACTTCAGCCTTATAACTACCTTCTGATACATTTATTCAAACTTTTAATTACATTAGCCTACAAACACAGTTCTTGTTATTTTTACTTTCCTGTCTGCATTAGCCATTTCATTCCCACAAATTTCCTTTTCTTCTTTTTTCTATGTAAATCATATCCACTTTTTTTTTTTTTTGCTTTTGAGACAGGGTCTCGCTTTGTAGTTCAGGCTGGCCCTAAGCTCACTATGGTGCCCAGGCAAGCCGCTGCAAACTCAGCAATCCTCCTGTCCCTGCCTCCCAAGTGCTGGGATTACAGGCGTGAGCCACCACACCCGGCATTGTGGTATGTGGTGTTGATTGTTGGTGGGCGTGTCTCCATGCCCAGCATTATATGTGGTTACCGGGGATCGAACTCAGGACCTTGCGCTTGCAAGGCAGGCGCTGGAACCACTGAGCTAACCCTCCGGCCCCATATCCACTTTTTAGACTGGTGCAGCAGAACAAGATGGACCTATCACCCAATATTTAGTTCCCATTCAACATTTGGCATGGCTGCCAAAACTGGTGATGTCACACTCTCTCTCAGAGAATGTGACAAGATCACTAATCACACGATGAAGCTTTCTGTGAAGGGCAAGCCAGGTTTCCACACTGATCCCAAGACTCTGGAGACAGCAGAGGAAGAACATTGGCTCAGCTTTTGTGGGGCCTTAGGGTTTCCAGAAAGGCCAAGGTGTGCATGTATGGCTTGAACTTACTGCCAACAACAAAGGAAAGGATACCCAGGTTTTTCATCGGCTTGCCCAGACATGAGGCAGAAATGGTCTGAGAGTGATGAAGCTCAGTCCTGTCAACAATCCAGCAACAGAGATGGCATCAGACTATTCATTATAAGCCTGATGTAAATCTTGTTTACTTCCTGATGCCCTAGTTTTCATTCTTTTTGAATTCCTGGTACTTAGAATTTACTATTTCATACTACTACTTAACTGTTTATTTGCCTTCTAGAAAGAAATTTAATTACTTTAAAATCATACCTCCAAGGAATGAGCCCCATCTTATAAGTCCTGAAGCTTATACAGTTCAGAGGATGGCTTTGTCTATGAAATGAATAAAAAGTAGGCAAAGTCTATGCTTGTGAAGGGCTCTAAAGATTTAGCTTCATTAGCTTAATAGAAAACGTCTTTTGGATCCCTCGTGCACTTAAAATTTTAAAAATTACATGCATTGAAGTTTACTTTTATTAGTTACAGTTTTGAATTTTTCCAAATGTGCATAGATAGAGACGTGTAGCCCCTGCTGTGGACAGGGGACAAAACATTCATACAGTAGAAAATCACTCTGCTGCCCCTCTGTATCTTGACTCCCTCAACCTCTCATATATATATATATATATATATATATATATATATATATATATATAT
>PVIC010046280.1:0-14295 GCA_004025085.1 Thryonomys swinderianus
AAAAAAAAAAAAAAAAAAAAAAAAAAAAAAAAGAAAGAATGAGTCCCAATCTGAGAGTTACAATGAGGTTAAAATCATACACTGGAGAACGCTGAACTCTCATATTCCCCAAAATAATTCAAAGCCAAAGACTGTCTACCCTGACTTGCTAGTAGATAATGCAACCTTCTTGTCTGAAGATGACATAGAGATTTTAGCTGACACAGATACACTGAAAAGCAATACTTGTTCTCAAAAATCTTCCTCTACTTCCTCATGTAGCCACTCAATCAATACATAGGTTAAGTTAGTAGAGCCCACTTGGGGAAGATATGGTCTTTCTAGGGAAGGAAATGTGTTATAAATCAATGGAACTACAGAACCTAATGATAGGTACTACCAGGAACCGAGAGAACATGCCTGGGTATACTTGACAGAGGGAAGTAGAATATGAAGCTGGATAAGGGTAAAGGCTTTTTTTTTTGTCTCGCTTTGTAGTTCAGGCTGGCCCTGAGCTCACTATGTAGCCCAGGCAAGCCTCGAACTCAGAAATACTCCTGTCTCAGCCTCCTGAGTGCTGGGATGACAGGCATGAGCCACCACGGTTTTTGCTTTCAAAATATGAGTATTCTATGTGATGGTTAAAAAAAGGAAACAAAGCATATGTATATGGGGGTGGGGGTTGCAGGGTGGGCAATGGAATGGGAAAATGAGAATTAAATCATGTCATATACTGGTACAAATTCTCAATGTTGAATGTCATCATGATGTGAATATAAAATATACCAATAAAGAATTCAATTAAAAATGTGAGTATTCTACTGCAACTCAAAATTCAGTATATCTTATAAAGGTAATATATTTAAAGTAATATAGTTACTTGGAGTCAGATCTAGTTTTAGATGGCTTGGATAACTCTTGGAAATTTGAAGGAAACCATGGACTACATAAAGTGAGATGAAGTATTTGGATTGACTTTTTAGAATGTTCTGAAAGGGATCAAATGCTCTTAGAAATGGGTATATTATAAAATATTTATTTCATTAAAGCTGAGAGTCTTCTACATGACTGTGTTCTTGGAAAGGCCTAAATAACACACTATTACTAAAGTGAAAAAAAAGTGTACTGGGATGGTTCCAAAACATTTAAAAAGTGCATACAATTATATTCTCTATTCTGCTAGACTGGAGCTGAGTGTATGGCTGTGGAATTGAGCTCTTTGATATCAGTGGAAATAATAATATTGCAGAAAAGCTGAGGTCAGGTGACAGTATAGAACCATCAGAGATAAGCTGAAGATAATTACTGTAATTATCAGCAGAAATCAAGGGGCAACCAGGGGGTTCTTCAGCTTTGGAATCTGGAGGAGCAGGACACATATTAGCCTAACAAAAAGACACATTCTTTAAATACAAGAAGTGAATGCACAGAAATTTATCTACATTGCCCCATAAAATATTCAGATATTTTTCCAACTTTCTTATCTTAGCCATTTCTCCAGTTTCAGAAGTCATGAGCATCCTTGTAATGCAACCCTAAGTGTATGTTCAAATGATTGTACTAGACCTTCCCCCAAATAAATTTATTGACATTTATGGGTAGACATGTACATTGGGAAAAAGGGGACTCTCCGTTCCTTTTGAGTGTAGTTGGATCCTGAGTGAGCAAACGCTGATATTTTGGAGCCCGCAGCACAGTGACACCACTGTTAGAGGAACACCTCACCAAGTAGGCTCAGTGGGACCACAGACACATTCAGGGAGAGTTTCTGATTACTTAAACCCAGGGATAAGTT
Source organism: Thryonomys swinderianus (assembly GCA_004025085.1). Lineage (NCBI taxonomy): Eukaryota > Metazoa > Chordata > Mammalia > Rodentia > Thryonomyidae > Thryonomys > Thryonomys swinderianus. Next base: position 1,775 of record PVIC010046280.1, read on the forward strand.
TAGTATGTGGAATAAATTTGATTTTTGATTCCTGGGCCTAATATTAGAGATGTCATGGTAAGAGAACACAAGTGAACTCCTTAAATGTATCCTTCCTTCAGGTCACAATTGGAAAGGGAAAACAATACTATATCTGAAGCAGAATGTTTTCAAAGACAAAGGAAATAGAAACAAAAATCCATGTTATGACCCCATTTATGTAGCCAAAAGTCAGATATAACATGGTGAATGAGGATGATACAAGTTTAAACAAGAAAGAGCTCAGAGTAAAGCTTCTGTGCCAGATATCATTGTTAGTATAATGTATCATTAGCAAAACAGTTCATGGTATTTGATAAGTGACTTTGATGTGGCTGAAGGATTTGTTTCAATATCCACTGGGAAGAATAATGAGCTGTTCATAGGCAGCAGTATACACTCATAGTCTTGATGGAGGTCTATTTTTAACTCTCCTTTTCTTTACTACAATATAGTCCAAAAAAATTATGGTAGGCTGAAACTTCTACAGGATCTCATACTGGTCTACTGAATCCATGACATAAATTTATTCAGCTCTATTAAAGAGGAAGTGACAAATATAGTACTCTGGACTCATGAGCTCCAGGGAATATAAAATAAACTTTATAAGGATTCAGTGACATGTGACATAGTGAAATTTCAAAGGGTCCAGTTATCTGGGTCATGCAAGTGTGTCCCTTCTGCAAAAGGGATATTTTATTACACTATAACTGACCTCATACTGCAAAAGTATCAGAGTATTTCATAGATCTGTTTCTTTTTTCCTGGTGTTAGTCATATCATTACTATTTTTATTTTTCAGTATTTCTCTTTTATTAGTACATGTTTGCAGTACATAATTGGTGACATTCTTCTCAGGGAGTTAGAACATATGCATAACACATCTTAACTCTTTTTTCATGTCCTTCCTCTCCTCTCTCTCCCCTTCTTACATCTTTGGGTCCTCTTCTGTTATGGTTTGTATTTAGAGGTCCTTCAAAAGCCTGATGCAGATAAGATAGGACTTTCTTTTTCAGAGGCAGTTGAATCTAGAATGTGTGTGATTACCAAAGCACTACAGATGAGTAATTAGTTAGCACCACTCAAATTCTAGTAGTGTGAATAAGATAAAAGGGGTAGAAAGATGCCGTTGAAACTTCTTGTTGCCTTTGCTGTGTTGTGCATGCCATGCTGTCCCTCCTCTGTAACCCTTGTCCTGGAGCCAGCCCATTATGGACTGAGACCTCTACAAACTGTAAGCCAAATAAACCCCTTCCACTCTAGTTAAAGTTAAAATGTCTGGTGTTTTGTCTCAGCAACAAGAGAAAAATAACTAACATGTTTTATTGTCTGCAAAAGATCAATCTCTTTATTTCTGTGTATCTAGCTTTTATTTTGTTCTCTTTTCATTTTAGACTTCTCATATAAGAGAAATCATGCTATATTTGAGCTTGTGTTCTGATTTGGATTTTCCTACAAATGACTCATTTATCCTTCTTTTTGATAAAGTGGCATCCCATTGTGTGTAAATGTCATATTTTTTTGAATTCATCTGCTGATGGAAATATGGGTTGCTTTCAAGATATAGTTATTATGAATTGTGTTTCTATGCACATGTGTATGCACGTTTCACTATAATATGGTGTCTTTAACTCTTTGGGAAGTATACCTAGAAACAAAATAGCCGAGTCACATGGAATTTCTACTTTAGGTTCATTGACATCTCCATACTAACTTTCATAATGCCCTGTTTCCCTGAAAACAAGACCTATCTGAAAATCATCAGCCTTGAAACATAGAGATAAAAATTGCCAGCCCCACGGCAAGGATAGGCTGACTGAAGCTGCCATTTTTGATCTCTAGTTTTTAAGGTTGATTATTTTCCAGCCAGGTCTTATTTTCAGGGAAACACAGTGGTTGTACTATTTCTACTTTCACTTTACTTATTTTACTAGTACATATTTGTGATAACTAATAGATATGCTTGTTGTGGCAAGTTAGTTCACGTACATATCACATCTTAATTCTTTTTTATTGAATTCGTTATTGGTACATTTTATATACAGCTCACACTCACACTCAATGTTGGGGAATTTGTACCAGTATATGAAATGAGTTAATTCTCATTTTTACCCATATCCCTACCTTGTCACAACCCCCCACCCCTTATATACATGCTATTTCTTTTGCTTTCCAAATTACATTTATTCTTTCCCCTCATTAAGTTCCCCCACCACATTCCCTTTGAATATTTCCTATTTTACGAAATATATCATATGTTCCAGAACTCATTTATATCTACAGGTTCTCATACCAGAGAAATGATATGGTATTTACATATCTGTGATCTTTTTTTTTTGAGACAGGGTCTCGCTTTGTAGTTCAGGCTGGCTCGGAGCTCACTACGTAGTCCAGGCAAGCCTCGAACTCAGCAATCCTTGTCTCTGCCTCCTGAGTGCTGGGATGACAGGCGTGAGCCACCATGCCTGGCACTGTGGTATGTGGTATTGATGGCTGGTGGGAGTGAGTCTTCACACCCAGCATTGTATGTGGTTACCAGGGATCGAACTCAGGACCTTGCGCTTGCGAGGCAGGCGCCGGAACCACTGAGCTAATCCTCCGGCCCTCTGTGATCTTTTTATTTCACTTATTAGTGTGTCCTCAAAGTGTGTCCATTTGCACATAAATGAATGAAACTTGTTCTTTATGGCAGAGTAATACTCCTTTTTATTAAAAAAAAACACATCTTCTTTATCCAGTCTCCAGTAGATGGGCATCTGGCTTGTTTGTAAGATTGGGCTATCACAAACTGAGCTGCTATAAACAAGGGTGTACATACGTCTTTACAATATGAATCTTTTAATTCCTTTGATTATATTCCTAGCAGGGAAATAGCAGGGTCAAATGGGACCTCTAATCCTAGTTTTCTGAGGAATCTCCACACTGATTTCCATAATGGTTGCACAAGTCTACAATCCTACTGACAGTGGAGAAGGGTTCTTTTCGCCCCACAGCCTCGCCAGCATTTATCACTGGTTGATTTCACAATAGCAGCCATTCTTTGTGGAATGAGATGAAACCTCAGTGTTGTTTTCATCTGCATTTCTGAGAGTATATTCTTTTTTTTTTTTTTTTTTTTTGAGACAGGGTCTCGCTTTGTAGTTCAGGCTGGCTCTGAGCTCACTATGTAGTCCAGGCAAGCCTTGAACTCAGCAATCCTCCTGTCTCTGCCTCCCGAGTGCTGGGATTACAGGCGTGAGCCACCACACCCGGCTTCTAAGAGTATATTCTTAAATGAAAGAAATCAGACGTGTAAATGTCACACTGCATTTCTAGTGTGAGAAACTGAAAGAGTAAATAAAGACCAAAATACATAACGGATAACATGAAATAGGAAGGAACTGTTAAAAAGGAAAGGAAAAGTGTTAAAGGGCATGGAGGGAAGGAGAAAAATCAATAAAAGGAAAAAATGGAAGTAAAGTTTTGTAAATGGGAGAGAGGAGGTTGAAGGGAGTGAGGGGAATGGGAGAAAAAGAGGAATCAAACTGTATCATGTACAGGTACAAATTCCCTTTAACGAATGTGATCATTATGTATATTTAAATTGTACCAATAAAATTCATTAATAAAAAAATAGAAGCAACAAGTTCTGATGTGCTATTGTATGGTAGGGTGACTATAAATGATAATAATGCATGTTTAAAAATCTAAGAAAAAAGATGTTAATAACTTTCACCATAAACAAATAACAAACATTTGTTAATTTGATTAATTTGTTTAAAGTGATCAAAATATGATATAATCTATACATGTATCAAAATATTATGATACCCATTAAATTGTTCAATTTATGATTTTATGTATCAGTTAAAATAGATTTAATTTAAAATAGAAAGTGGGATTTATTCTTTTATGATCAGGACTCAATATTAAAATGAATGAACTAGGGTCTGGGGATTTAGCTCAAGAGGTACTGCACCAACCTTGGACGTACAAGGGCCTGAGTTTGATCCCCAATACAGACAAAAAAAAAGGAACTAATAACTAAGAATACTCATAATAAAAAGTTATATTATCCTCAATAATGGCAAAATTCTTTTAAAGCACTAATCTTTTAGCACTGTGGTTTTCTAATAAGCACTTATTGAAGACCTGTTTCTTTATTTTATTGGTACAATTTTGATATACACAATGATCACATTCATCATAGAGAGTTTGTACCTGGACATGATATAGGTTGATTTCTCTTTTTTCCCCTCCAATCTTTCTTCCCTTCTTATTTTATAGCTTTGTTTCCACTTTAACCTTCTTTTCGCATTTTTCTTTCCTTTCCCCTCCCTCTCCCTATTTCTCTTTTCTTTTTGAATATTTTCTTCTTATTTCACAATATCTATTATATATTTTGGTCCTTACAGTTTTCAAATGAAGAAGTGCACATGGCAGTAAATATATGGAAAAGTGTTCAGCATCACTGGTCATTGGAGGTATGTAAATTAAAACGACCCTGAGACTCCATCTCACTTCAGAAAGAATGGCTGCTGTGAAGAAATAAACCAATACAATTTTTCCTTTCCCAGTGAGCAGGGGAATGGGAAAAAATGATAATTAAGTTGTGTCATATACTGGTACAAATTCTCAGTGTTCAGTGTGATCATGATGTCTACATAGAATGTACCAATAAAGATTCAAGTCTAAAAGAATAAGAAAAATAAATCAACCAATAACAGACGTTGGCAGTGCTATGAGAAAAGAACCCTTCTCCACTGTTGGTGGGAATGTAGACTGGTACAATCATTATGGAGATCAGAACAGAGAGTCCACAAAAGACCTGTTTATTAAGGGAGAGAGTTTAATCCTATGGAAGGGGTTTACTCTGGAGTCCTGTAGCAGTAATGACTTACAAAAATCAAAGTTAGATCCCCAGTAACCACATACAACAATATGGGGCACAGTGACTCACACCCACCAGCAATCAGTACCACATACCACAGTGCAGGGCATGGTGGCTCACACCTGTAATCCCAGCACTTGGGAGGCAGAGACAGGAGGATTGCTATGAGTTCGAGGCTTGCCTGGGCTACATAGTAAGCTCAGGGCCAGCCTGAACTACAAAGCGAGACCTTGTCTCAAAAAAAAAGTGCATGTTAAATGAAAAATTAAACACTGATTTTTCATTTATACATAAATATGAATAACATGAATATACATGTACTATAATGTTATATATCAATATTCTTTGTACATCTAACATACAAGGTGGTGCTCACAGTAATAATAGTGGCTCTGGTAAAACTTGACAACTCAAGCCTTCAGAAGAAATCAATACTATTTCAAAAGTTAGTCACTAGCTAGTAACACTGCACTGAGATGATCACAAAGCCCATCTATGGTTACAAAACATCCATCGCTTTTAATTTAGTTCAAACAACTAGGCTTTATGATAATTTTTCTGATTTTAATTTCATGCTATCATTATAGAAAACAAAAATGAAATGATAGTGCTAAAATAAGTTAACTTCATTAGCTATACAATACAATTTATTCCAGATCATTTAGCATTTCTTAAGTTTTGTTCACTTTATATACTAAACTTCCACTGAAAACATTTATTTATACTGAAGGTGAAATATCTGATGATAAAGTGAATGTGATGATAAATTCAATTAAAACATATGCACTGAAGGTAAAATTGTCCTTGTGATGTCAATAATAGTACAACCTTATTGGATTGAAGTAACACAATGTTCTTACATATGAATGTGTAGGGCTGGAGATTTAGCTCAAGTGGTACTGCTCCTACTTTGGAAGCATAAGGGCCTGAGTTTGATCCCGGTACCGCAAAAAAAAAAAAAAAAAAAAAAAAAAAAAAAAAAAAAAAAAAAAAAAAAAAAAAAAAAAAAAAAAAAAAAAAAAAAAAAAAGAATATGATCATTACATACCAGAAATGTGTACTAATAAAAAGTGAAAAATATATATGGATTGGAAATATATACTTGGAATTTTCTGTAGTATACATATAGTTCATAAGTACATAAAAAGCAACCATATTTAACAATTAGAAATAGAAATTAATTTGTCAAAATACAAATATATATTCAAAGGGTAACTGAAATTAGAAATACTCATGATGTAGCTGATGTTGAATGAGAAAAGAGAAGAAAATGAGCTCTAGATGTACAACTGGGTCCTGATGTGGAAAGAATGATCATCTGTAGGAAATGAACCACTCTGTGCCACCAGAGCTTGTGCCACCAAGTAGGTTCTCTTGGATCTACCATGTCATAATGCTGGTCAGTTGCAGCAGTGTCATGATTTTATAGGAGCAGTATATTTGGAATTAAATGTGAACATACTCAGAGGGCACAAATAACTTTCATGTACAATATTCTAGTTCCCATGTCCCAATAAGGTCTCTTTCTCAGCTCGTACATGTACCCTTATGGGACGTTCTTTACTGCTTGTTCACAGACAAGGAAAGAGCTGGAGTCTGGTTCATGTGTTTGATGTGAGGTAAAAATGGATGACAAAAGTAAAACTGGATGATAGCTGTATTATAATCCTACTCAGAGGTAACTGCAATACAGTAGTAAGGGGAAATCCTTTCCATGTGCATCTACTTTGGTGTAAGGTGTACTTAGCTTCTTATATAGAGATTTCTGAGCAGCGGTATTGTTTAACTGGTTTGTTAAGGTTTTGGGAGGAGCAGGGCTAGGAGACTGAAGTCAAAGAAGAGGTACGTGGGTGGACCTATAAGAGTGACCACAGAATGTGAAGATCTTTACCCCTCGCAATAAATATTATGAAAGAGCATTCACTGAAGTATAAGCACTAAAGAAGAAATCAGCAGGATGACTTCATAGATGTCGGTCTCTGTTTATTGCATGAGCTCTTTCACAGTACACCAATGAATGGATTAGTCATGACATTGCTTATAGAGGCGATGCTTTGAGTCAACAGTACAGGCTCCCTCTTGCCAAGGCTGATTAACTACTCTCATGTCACTTCCTGAGCTTTCAGTAACAGAGATCAGTACTAAGCCTTCAATATTGTACTGTCCCTTGAGGAGACAAACCAGCACCTTGATTGTACATCTGTTACATCTTGCCCCGGAAGAAGTAATGATTTATCATAACTGGCATTTGCTTATATTAAGTGTAAGATTTTTCTTTTCTCCTGGAAGTGCTTAAGTAAACTTTCCTGAGTTTTACAGAAATTTGGATTTACCAACATGAAGTTCTGTGTATTGGATGATCCTGGCATTAATGGAATCGCTTTATGGAAAGCAGGCATAACAACGAGTACATAGTAATAGGACCCACTAGTTCCACATTGTCCAGAAGTTGTCAGCCTGCAGTGGTTTCTCAATAGCACAGATGAACAGGTAAGTCAGCATCTTGTAGATGATGCCTATGACATAGGGCTTTCTTCTTGAAAGGACCATCTATGTCTCAAAGCAACAATCGTTATATGGTTCTCTGTCTCCAACATGCAGAATATACAGATGTGGGGGGAAGTGGATGGAAACAGACAGGGCCCCCTCTTATCAGCATTTCCAATGATTCACTGGGAAACTTCTTGAAAACTCACTTAACAAATTTTGCTTCTAGATGTTCTGGTTGTTAGAGGGCATGTGCTTCCACTAGGGGACACTGTAAGATCCCTACTAAACTTAAAGCTATAGCTGCCTCTTGGTAATTTTAGGTTTCTTGTGCCACTGGATCATTAGTTAAAGAAGAAAGTTAAACCACTGGGGAAGTCCAGTAGACTTTTATCATAAGGACCACATTGGGAGTGTTTCTTCTGTACCCATTTCTAAGTGGGAACAGGCAATGGCCATAGAAGGAAGGGGTGGAGAAAAGAGTCCAGTCACCTTTCAGCCATGTCCAGCCTCCCAGAGATCTTGAACTTCTCAAGACTGAGTCTAACTCTACAAAAGTGATCTCAGAATGTGACAAGAAAGGGAGGCATGTCCAACGTGAGCCAGCCCCATGTGTCACCCGCAGAAGGCACCAGCGTGAGGCATTCCCAGTCACAAGTCCTGCTTATTGACTTCACTTTCATGGAAAAGAAAGGTGTTCATTAGCTGAGGTACAAAAGAGGATATGACAGCAGATCCAAATGTCAGGAAATAGTGCCAGAGGAGAAACTGGATGTTTTTCCAATAGCTAAATGGAAGGAATTGTTCAATGCTGTCTGAAATGACCTATCTGGAGCTTGTGGGGATTTTTTTTTCATTAAATCAAGTGTAGAGGGTATGACTTTTTAAATGAGGACTTGAATTTATTTGTTATACATGTTTCCAGTACAGAGTGATTGCATTATTGTGGGGAGTCTGTACCTAACACATCCTAATTCTTTTCCTGCCCCTTTTCTCTTTCCTTCCTCCCTAATCGCACCAATTCTTCTTCCCCTCTCCAATTGCAGAAGCTCTATTCCATTTTTGTTCAACTCTTTTTAAAGTCCCTTTTCCCTTTTTTCCTTCATCTTTCTCCTGTCTTGTTTCCCTTCCCATTTGAAAAAAAATTTCTCTGCTTCCTAGTACTCACCTTTTTTCCCCTTATTTACACTTTGAGTTTATCATATAAGAGAAATAATGTGATATTTCAACTTGAGTGTCTGATTTATTTCACTTAAGATTATGGTCTTAAGTTGCATTCATTTACCTAAAAATTCCTGAAGTTTACCCTTCTTCATAACGTAGTTGTACTCCATTGTATATAAATCCCATATTTTCTTTATCCATTCATCTGTTGATATGCATATGGTCTGTTTCCAAGATTTAACTATTATAAACTGTGCTGCTGTAAACTATAAATATGGGAATGCATGTATCATATATAGTATGATATGAATTTAAGTCCTCAAAAAACTAAAGCTAGAAATTCCGTTTGACCCAGCTATTCCCCTTCTAGCTACCTTCCCAAAAGAGGTAAAGTCATCATATTAGAATGATACATACGTCCCCATGTTTATATCTTCTGAGCATTTGACCCCAGCAGTCTGAGAAAGGATTAGCTTGCTATATCACAGGGCCTAACCAAGGAGATATTGGGCCGGGGAACTTGATTTTGGTGTATCCCTATTATCGTGCCCTATCACTTGACATCTAGTACCTATCATATCCTTTCATCTTCACTCCAAATGTTTTATTTGCCATGTGCCAGGTCCTAAGGCAAGTTCAAGTAGTGATGGGACTAGGGGAGTGAGACTCTGGGCTGGAGGAAGTCACAAATTTGGGTAGTCAGCTTGCCCTCTCATGAGCAACTCAGGTCCACCTGAAAAGACTGTTTCTTTATCATAAACCAATAGGTAGTAAAGCAAAAGTGCAAATTCAGTATAAAGGGACTCCAAGCGAAGAAGTTGTTCAGTTGTCTGAGAGCCAGAAAAGGTTTTCCTAAGGAAAAGGAACTTGGATCTGCAGCCATACTGCCCTGAACGCTCCCAATCTCATCTGACCTCAGAAGCTATACAGGGGCAGGCCCGGTTTGTACTTGGGAGTTATGAGTTTTGATTATTAAGTAGAAGCTTACTAGGGTGAAAAGAAGGGAAAGATCATTCTTAACAGAGGGGAAAAGGGAGAAAATATCAATTATGGACATACTGTCATGGAATGGGAAGTCTTTGTGTGAATCAGAAGATTCACACACAGCTGTGCCAGTTGTTTTCCATATGAGGTTGCCTGTTCAAGAGGCCATAAGCTTACACACTACTCATCCAGTCAGACTCTGAAGGGAGGAGCTGTGGCCTGTAAGAGAAAAGGTTTATGCAATACGTGACTGTTACTGGAGGACCCAATCTGCTCATAGTTGGCCTTCTTTCTTGGAGCTTTGTCTTAGTGTGTTATGGGTAATTACTGACCCTTCAAGTTATTCTCGGCCCAGAAATCAGATGTCAATGGCAGATTTCTCCTGTGAATCTCGCCACGACCTAGGGTTAATAGCCTTTGCTTTTTGTTAGATACTTGGACACATTGTAGAGAAGAAAGAAGTAAAAAAGACCTTTGGAAGAGTCCCCTTGTGGCTTTGGAAAGCAGATGCCCAACAAGTTCAGGATTACTCAGGTTAATCAAGAAGGGGTAGGGAGAAAGGGAGTTGGTGGCCAACATAAAGGAGGGGGCATAAAATCTAGAGCCCTGTGTATGATAGGCAAGTTGTGCATGCATTTAACATTTAATTAGGTTCAGCCATAAATACCTGCTTCTTCTCCCCAATACACACACACACACACACACACACACACAAATACACACACACATGTGCCCTTACCTAAATATCTCAGTGTCTTCACAAAGTGTGATTAAAAAATACAGTGAATTCTGCTGCCAAGTGCCATGCAGTGGAAAGGTAGGCTTGTAGAAATAACACAATGTATCCTCAGTTTCTTAATTTGATAGACCTGGCACCACTGGGCTTCTGGCTCTTCCCTAAAGTCAAAATGACAAGGAAAGGTAAACATTTTGAATGAATCCCAGGCAGCCGTGGCAGCACAACTAAAGACATTCCGGAAAGAGGACTTTCTGAACTGCTTTAGAAAGTAGCAAGAAAGGTAAAAGTTTTCGAAGTGAGGGGGAATCTTTTTGAGGGAGATTAACGGCAATGTGCTTTTCTGCTGTAGTATATTTAAAAGTGTATATGTTCTATGGGGTGTAGGGGTAAGTAACAAGGGGAAGAAAAAATATGATGGTAATTAAAAAAGGAAAGCAAAACTTATTTATATAGGGGTGGAGGGGTGTAGGATGGGAGGGGAATAGGAAAAATGAGAATTAAATCGTGTCATATTTTGTACAAAATCTCAATATTGTGTGTGATCATGATGTGTATATATAATGTACCAATAAAAATTCAAATAAAAAGGCACTAAAAATATAAACACATGCCATATTTACATCACACCTGGCATAAGAATAAGTCAGAAAGTGAAGCCCAACAGGATTATAAAACTTCTTCCCTTTGCTCATCCACCCAATTGCTTTCCTTGGATTTTTACCAGACTCAGAGTCTGGGATACTGTTCAAGTGTTTCCCTCTTAAGGTCCTGTTGGAAGGAGCAATATTAGGTGAGGCGGTGCCATCTTTAAAAGGTGGCCGCTAGGGGGCGATCAATGGAGCGTATGACCTCAGAAGTGGATAAGGTAATCTCCTGGGACCTGAGATAATTTTCGCAGGAGCTAATTGTATAAAAGAGCAAGACTGTCCCCTCCCATCCTTTTCTAGATTTCTGTCTCACAATGTAATCTCTCCTCATGTACACTCCCACCATGATGCCATCTGCCATGATGGGATTCAGCAAAGAGTCCTTCACCAGAGGCCAAATCAATAGAGCTGCAGGACCTTGGATTTTTAACCTCTAAAGCCATAAAGTACATAAACTTCTTTTATTTATACATACATTAGCTTCAGGTATTATAGTAGCAGAAAATAGACCCAAGTACCAGGCTTCCCCTAATAATGGGGCTGAATATGCATGCCTGTCATGTCCTCAACAGCCATTGGCCTTCCACACTAGCGGTCACAACTTTTTATTAATCTTTTTCTACCAGAACCCAAATTTGAAGGCAGAGTGACTCAATGTCTATTTATGCCTTTATACAGACTATTCAGTAGTGCATTTTCTAACTTCTATGACTTTGGCCAGTATACAGATCAGCATGAAGTCTCTTTTTCCACCTATAACACGGTAATAATGTTAGTAACACACATCTCAATGGATTGTTTCCAAGGATTAAATGAAATGTTTTGAGTAAAGCAACCAATGAAATGCCTGGCAATTAGAATGATCACACAAATTTTACTGACTAGTGTCTATTTCTCTCACATAGTTAATAAAACCGAGTGCTTTATGGCTTGGTCATGCTTATTAGTTTAAAGGTTATTCCACCTACCCTGGAAGGGATCTTTGCGTTTTTTTCTATCTTATCTTCTCGGTATCCACTCTGTGTAAGGTATTAGAGTTACCAAGATGAGCAAGACATTACTCGTACTGTAATGGGAGAGAATGGTGACCAATTAGATCATTACAGTACAAAGAGACTGTGCTGTGAATGCAAGTTCTATGAAAGCAAAAATGAAGAGCAATTGTTTTAAAATTAAGATAAAGGGAAGAATTTCTACAAGGGACATCACATGAGGTGAGTCTTGACAAACAAGTGGGAGTTGGTCTGTGTGTGTGGCTGGTGGACTTGTGGATAGGAGTCCAGGTCCAAGCTAGAGTGCTTGAGTAAATAAAATTCAAGTTTGAAGAGTGCCTTAGCATTGAAGAATGAAGATGATGAATGGAATGAAGCTACAACATGAGGCAGGAGCCAAGTGGTGAAAGTGGTTAGGCTGTAGAATTTTTTTCCTGAGAGTAATAGAGAAACCAGGTTGGTTTAAATTAGAATAGTGAGGGGCTGGAGGGTTAGCTCAGTGGTTCCGGCGCCTGCCTCGCAAGCGCAAAGACCTGAGTTCGATCCCCGGTTACCACATATAATGCTGGGCGTGGTGGCTCACGCCTGTAATCCCAGCACTCGGGAGGCAGAGACGGGAG
>PVIC010046282.1:0-14306 GCA_004025085.1 Thryonomys swinderianus
TGTTGAGGCACAATCAAGAGGGCTCTCATCAGAGACTGAACAGATGAGACTACCTCATTTTGGGCTTTCAGCTTTCAAAACCATGAGCTAAATAAATGTTTCTTTATAAATTATCTAACTTCAGTCATTTTGTTATAGCAACAGAAAACAGAATAACGTAAGCCCTTTGCACTGGCAAAACTCAAGATTCTTCCAGTAAGGAGAGCGATTGGTGTTGAAATAATGTATAGAGTTAAGGACACCTCCTTGAGCACCAAGTCACAGAGATTGCAGTTATACAGAAATATTTGAGTTTTGGGGACTTCTTGTACACCTCCCTGACAGCAGTGATCCTACCCAGTGTGCTTGCTTATCACTCTCCTCACTTGCCACAAATCCCCTGAGGCCAAGACTTCTCTCACCCACCTCGGTACCCATGGGCCAGTACATAAGGGTCCAAGACGTATGCCAAGAAAGCATAAGCAAGACTCTGCCTGAAATAAATGAAGGGCACAGATTGGCCAATACTGAATATGAAGCTACTTGAGTGAAGTAAGGTGTTAGAGAATTTTGAAAAACATTTGGCTATTTGTAGTCAAATAACCAAAGAATAAAATATAACCTATGTTGATGCTAAATGTATTATCTAACCACACAAGGAGAGCTACACTATTCTGGAGGAAGTTCAGCAACTCTTCCTACCTATGTGTGAGGTGGACATGTAGACAGGCAAAGTAGAATTCTAAAACGTCTTTTTTGGTAACAGAAGGAACTGAAGAGTATCACAGGGGTCAATTGTTTTTGCAGTGAGATGCCAGGGGAGGATCCATTAAACAGAGTCCACTCACACAGGTTCAGAGAGAATTGTGCAAGGCTCAAGCAGGCTCAGAACCACACTGAACTCAGGACCTTACCCTTGAAGCACAAATGGAGAAGAGACTTCCTGCAGCAACAACAGGCAAAGAGGAACTACTTTAAATTCTTGAGAAGAAGAGTAAATGATCAAGACTATATTTTAGAAATTCAAGTAACTTAATATCTTACAACTATTCATTATGAACATTTCTTTTGTCACAAGGACAGGAATAACTGATATCTTAGTCCATTTGGGCAAATAAAACACTATAAAATGGACAGTTTATAAACAACCTTCACTTACTGCTGACAGTTCTAGGGGCCCAGGAAGGCCAAGGCCACAGCGGATTCCATGTTTGGTGAAAGCTCTCTTCTTGATTCATAGATGATATTCATCCTGTGTCCTCACACGGTAGAACTGGCCGGGCAGATCTCTAGATCTCTCTTACAAAGTCACTGACCAACCATGAGGGATCCATTTTCTTCATCTAATCACTCTCCAAAGACCTGCTTTCTAATACTATCATGTTAGGGTCTAGATTTCAGCGCATGGATCTGGGAGAGAAAGGCATAAATATTTAGGTTATTGTAATCACGATGATGCTGAGGTCAACTTTAGTTACAACTTTGGTTCTCTTTGCCCAATTTATATCTTTTGATTATATGTTGAACATTAATGATTTATGGATCTGAAAACACTTTTATAAACAGATCCTATTTGGGCTACACAGTCTTCCAAAATCTAATGAGAAGCTAGAGACAAGTAACTCATGTCTAGCATCTACCTAGTCCTCTTTTCTGCAGGAAGAATGGAAAGCTTGAGAGCTGGTCAATCTGGCAAATGTCCCTCATCTGGAGAAAGATCAGGTCAGTGTCTGACACTATTGTGGATGAGGAGCACTGAAACAGATCTCAGGCTCCTGAGCACAGAGCTAAATGGAAGAGTGTGAGGAACCATAAAGGAATGCTGGCCTGACTTGGCGAGCTCAGGGATGTTCCAGGAGCAGTTGCCTAGGCAGCAAGGGTGTCTGTCACTGAAGCCTGGGTTTTACAGAGCTCCAGAGGGCTCCAGTTTCACATAAAACCATGAAGCAGAGCTGAATCATGATTTATGTGCATACTTTTCTTTAGACTAGACCGAACACTTCTTCAAATAAACTTTCATCTTGCATCCCCAAGCATCTGGCACTTTGACTCACAAATTTCGATCCTCAGTGCATATCAGTTACATTTTATTAAAAAGACTCTTTCTTCCACAGTCAGAACCCAAAGGAGGTTCAAGGTCAAGGCAGTATCTGCAGCATCAACACTCACATATAACACCTTCTCCCTTCAGCAGTCCTCACCTCAAATCCCACTGAAGGCAATTCATATGGGTCTCAAACCCATGTCTCTCCCCTTTGGGTCCCAGCACTGCATTCACTTATGACCACTACAGGTCCTTTTCTGTAAGAGCCCCAGAGAGGGCTCCTCAGGCTCCTCTGGGGATGCCTATCCTCTAAAGAGTCTGCTTTCTTTAAAAGGAGCCACATCCCCTGTTTAGTTATAAATCTAAACCGTGCCAGAACACAGATCATAAACACATCTTCACTTAGCCATGCAAGGACTTGCCATCAGACAGGAAAATGGCAAAGTGGCTTTTCCATATCGGCCCTGGCTGGGAGCCAGGTCTGCTCCAGTGGGCATATGACAGTCTGTCTGGAGCCGGTCTAAAAGGACGTGCTCTGCACCAGGGCACCCGAGGGACCAGGTCTTGCCAAAATGCTCTCTGAATGGAAACCTAGAAGTCACACATTTTTGTGCTTGCGTATTAGCCACAGCAATTTGGACCATAGCATTGTTTGCTTTTACCACCCTAATTGTGGTTTAATGTGCAAACAAAAAAATACACCCATTTTAGGTTGGATGAACTTTGGTAAATGTACATCTGTGTGACCACCACCATAACTGAGATGTAGAATATTCCCGTGTCCCTAGATAGTTGATTTTTTCCAGTTCACCTTCAACCCTATAGTCACCCTTTCTATATTTTCATGCAAATGACTTCGGATAGAATGCACTCTCTCAAGTCTAGCTTCTTTTGCTCACTCTTAAATAAGCTTCCTAAATCTTTAGCCCCTCTTTTGGTCTTAAGCAGTGTTTCATGGTGTGGACATGCCAAGATTTTTAATCTGTTGGTGATCTTGATTGTATCCAATTTAGGGCTGATTCAGAATAAAGCTGCCATGGACATTCATGCGCAAGTTTTCATGAGCACATTTTCATGTTTCTTAAGTAAGTATCTAGAATGAAATTGCTGAGGGACACGTCAGATGTAGTTTACCATTATAAGAAAAGACAGCTAGTGTGCAGAATGGCTACACTATTTTCTTCATCAATAGTATGTGAATAGCCTGGTTGCCTCACATACTTGGTAGTACTCGCTATTTTCAGTCCTTTCCTGTATAACTAGTGCCTTGCTTTACCTTGTGGTTGCTGTAAATATTTCTCTGATGCTCAATAATGTTGAGTGTCACATTTATGTCCTCCTTGACCTTTCATACTTTCTTTTGCAAAGTGTCTGTTCAAATCTTTGAGATATGTCAATTTTTAAAAGTCAGACCATAATGGAAAAACCTTGGACTGAGGGCCAAATGACTAGGAACTGAATCTTTGCCCTCCAAGTGGCTATATGGCTTTGCGAAGTGATTCACAGACTCTAGGTATCTCTGTCTTACACTGACAATAAGAAAAAAAATGACTAGATTATCTTGAAGGTTCTTTTTCCACCCCAGAGACTATGACAACAGGATCTATTTCTTAATTGACAAGACAGGCACATATCCCTGGGGTTCCCAGAAAATCACCATCACAGAATGTTAAAACAGAAGGGGCTGTGACATTCTCATCCAACTCCTGCACAGAGTCAGACACCAAAGGCTTAGCGTGACCGACGTTGCACAAGTATTTAACAGCAGACATGCCCCGAATCCAAGGCTTGTGAGCTTTGACATAAATATTAATACAAGAGCTTGATAAAGCAGCATTTATTCAGTTAAAGACTTCAGATAATAGCCTCTACGAATGAAGCCGGGCAATATGATTTTTTTCCACCAAAAAAATGACACGTTCCTCTGCACCCCATATATTCAGCTGAGCAATACAGGGAAGATAATATGAAGAAGAGAGATTTGGAGATGTCATGAGCTCAGGGATCGGTATGGAGCTGCTCTTCTCCCCCACCATCACAGGTGCATTCTCATTAAGGTGCAGACCCAGAGGCCTTGGCCCAGGCAGTCTATTTACAGGGCTGCGGCTGCTATAAACATTGCCACACAAATTACATTTGTGCTCTGCTCCCCAGAACGAGTTCTGCAAACTGACAAGTACTTAGGGGCCACGGGATAGCCCTCCTAATCACAGCGTGCTGTTCCCATGGGTGTTAATGTTTATAGAAGGCTAGTTAACCTCGCACAGGATCTGGGACCACAAGGCTCTGAGTGCCATTCAGTTGCAGAGCTGAAGAATGCATTTCCAGGCCTGCAACCTGTGTAGTAATGTACAGCAGACAATGGCAGTCTGTTTTGCCGAGCCAGGGCAAGACCCCTGGACCTGGCTTGCACAGCCTCGGGTCTCTTGATTGCTAAAGCAAGGCCTAGAGCTTCACTTTTGTTCCACAGCCTGATTTAATGGACTGTGGTTATTGGTCTTACCCCGTGCCTCTGTGGTGTTACTTGAGCAAACCATGTAGTTACATATTCAATTGTAACTTTTCAAGATCCCTTAGGAAAGAAGGGGCCATTGTAAACCTTCGAAACACAATCCAGACATGCTGAGAGCCTCCATGATTGTGCCAAGTAATACGAAACTGCTTTTCATTGTGCACTCAAAGGAGGGTAAGGTGTGGTGCTTTTGTTCTAGAAGTCTGTAATCTACAGTGTTTGGGCTAGACACGGCAGGAATACATGAAAAATTCAACTACAGTGTAAGACAGTAGATCCTAAATGTCAGCTGGGGGATGTAGAAGGAAGT
Source organism: Thryonomys swinderianus (assembly GCA_004025085.1). Taxonomy (NCBI): domain Eukaryota; kingdom Metazoa; phylum Chordata; class Mammalia; order Rodentia; family Thryonomyidae; genus Thryonomys; species Thryonomys swinderianus. The sequence continues at coordinate 4,846 of PVIC010046282.1, forward strand.
CCACAGGGGTCCAAATGTGGGCAAGATGGCAGGGCTGTGTCCTGGCTAAACACCAAAAAGTTCGGGAAGGAGAAAGGATTTGAAATGGCCTTTAGTGCATGTGAAAGTTTGAGGAGGAGGTAGATTAAAGTGTGAAATGTGTAAGGCACACTCACGTCTGAGGGAAGCGACCAGTCTGACTGAAGTGGACGAGAGCTTTGAAGTCAGAGCTCAGAATCCTGAGTCACACACAAATTTGGAAGCTTCTTGAGAACCAACAGACCCTAGCCATGGAAAAGCATCATGTGAGTCAGCGTGTCTTGTTCAATGCTTTCCAACATCTTTCTTCCTTGGGGTGAAAATCAAAGTCTTAACAATGTCCCTACACAATCTGCCTCTACTGCAATACTCCACTGATCTCAACACCTGCTGCCTCCATCTTTCTCCCCACACTCCAGCTTCTCTAGCTTTCTTGTTCCCAGCACACTGGAGGTGAACTCCTATTTTAGCAAGTCTTCATTTTCTGCTCCTTTCACTGAAATCTTTCTTAGCAGTTTTCTTTTCGAGTATCCCCTTGTTCAAAACGCCAGCCCCCGCCCCCGCCCCCGTCACTAAATAAGCATTGTGGTAGCTCCTCACCCTGGATTCTATGGCTTCTCCTAGATCCATTAGACCATTTCATTACCCAACCTATCCTTCTTTCTTCAACACATATCCCACCATTTTTTCCTGAAACAGTTTTGGAATGTTTTTCTGTGTTTTATCATCAGAAATACAGTGAACACTGCTGCTGACTGCCTCTTAACAGAAAAGCAGGTTTGTGGAAGGGACTGACAACTATTTTCAATTTCTTGGTTGCCTGCTCAAGAATTAGGTTCAATGAAGAGAGCGCTCAACTGTCCTCTCTTGGGTCATACAGCTACCCTCGCCATTTGTCATAAAGTTTTGGTATGTTTTGGTGTTCAACATCTACTGCCTCTTCCTAGTATCATCACCATTGTGGTTTGGAGCCATTTTTCCCTACTAGATAGTTTAGTAGTATTATAATAAAAAATGACTCTCACTTCTGCAAAACAAGGGAGCTTGGTTTTCATTTCATTTCTTTCTTTTTCTCTCTCTGTTCCTCAGAATGCATGATATGGGGAACTGAACAAAGACAGTGTGTTAGAAATCTTTTTTTTTTTTAGATTTTTTTTTTTTTTTTTTTTTTTGCAGTACTGGGAATTGAACTCGGGCCCTTGTGCATCCAAGGTTGGCGTGGTACCACTTGAGCTAAATCCCCAGCCCTAGAAATCTTTTAAGAGTTTGACATAACGAAAATACTTTTTAAAGACTATAAGACATTTGTTTATAAGGTACATCTCTAAATATTGTTTCATTTGAATCTTATTTTTGTAAGGTTGGTAATATCTTAACAGTACAGATGACAAATGTAAAACTTGGAAAATTTAAGAAATTTATTTAAGGTCAAGATTTCAGCAGTGTTTAAATATTAGATTATTAAATTGTTACAATGATGACCCTTACTATGCATTAAGTGCTATTATTATGCATATTACATGTATTTAGTGAATTAATTCTTTCAACAACACTCTGAGATAAATACTGGTAACCCCGAGGTAAGGCTAAGGAATCGACCCAAGGTGACATACTTACAAAACACAGGGATGGGATCCTACCACTAAGCCATACTGTATCTATAACCACCTAAATCAGAGATATGTGACATTAACATATCATGTTTACTAAAATTCCAGGGGAAAAACACATTAAAAGATTCAAATTAAAAGATTCTAAACATGCAAGGCACCTGTTTCATAATGGTCATTCTATGAATATAATGAATAAGTAGCACTGCAGATTCTCAGACTTGAGATTTCATTGTAATGATAGCTGGAATATTTGATTTTCCATTTGTGCCCTTATTCTGGGTACACAAGAGACATGGTTCCCTTCTGCTGCTTCCCTTTATTCTGCAGATTCATGAGGCACAATGGGTTCAGGAAGAAATTGGGAAGTCTTTGTCTTTTGATATCCTGTATCTAGTTTTGTTCTGAATTGTTTATTTTTGTCAGGTACAGAAACTCTTCCCACTTGGAAAATAAACCTAGTGGCACAATCTTCATTCTCACTAACCACTGGATACAAGTATGGTTTCTTTCTAGATGCTCCCCAAGAGTGTTCTACACACACAGGCAGGGCTGTTGGAAGTGACTGAACCCTCAGGTGCTATAGCTGATGGGCTGTTGAGAATTGGGTTTGTTGGAAGAAACAGGTCACTGGGAATGTGGCCGAAAAGGGTGGATCTTCTTCCCAGTTTCTCGCTTGTCTCTGCTTTCCACTCCCAGCATGTGAGCAGCTTTTCTCCACAGCAAACCTTTCTACTCTGCTGCCTCTGCCCTGAAGCCTGCCAGCAATGGACTAAAACCGCTCAAAAGCATGAGCCAAAATAAACCACTCCTTCCTTCATTTGCTGGTGTTGAGTATTGAGTCCTAGCAACAAAAAAGTAACTAAAGCATGAGTGCGCTAATATCGATAGATCAGTTATTGATTTCATTGTCTGCAGTGTCCTTTGCTTCCGAATATGGAGTAAGGAAAAAATATATTGACCTGTGCACTGACTGTTAATACCAGGCACTGTGCTTGACTCTGGGAATGCAGAGATGAACAAGACATGATCCTTACCTATAAGATTTGCTGCTGCTCCTAATTTAAAAGTTTCAAGCTGGTGTGTGTGTAAACCACAGCCTTTGGGGATTATCTCTCAGGGAATAAATCCAACAAAGTGAACATGAACCACAGCTATATAATTTGTAATCAGAAAATTAATCAGAAATCTTTCATGATTGTGTATTCCTAAAAAAAAAAAAGGTCTGGTCTTATGGTACTCATAAAAGTGAGAAATGAAAGCAAAATGAGGTATCAAGCAAAGACAAGGGGTTTCCCATAACTCCAAATCCTCTGCATATATAATATCGTATAGTCCTATGAAAAAGCTAAACACAGAACTCAAACATGTATAGGGACAAATCTTACTACCACAGAAGATGACAATAAACACTTCCATTAAAGTGTTTATTGGAGGGCCGGAGGGATAGCTCAGTGGTTCCGGCGTCTGCCTCGCAAGTGCAAGGTCCTGAGTTCGATCCCCGGTAACCACATATAATGCTGGGTGTGGAGACTCACATCCACCAACAATCAACGCCGCATACCACAATGCTGGGCGTGGTGGCTCATGCCTGTCATCCCAGCACTCGGGAGGCAGAGACAAGAGGATTGCTGAGTTCGCGGCGGCTTGCCTGGGCCCCATAGTGAGCTCAGGGCCAGCCTGAACTACAAAGCGAGACCCTGTCTCAAAAAAAAAAAAGTGTTTATTGGACTGCAAATGTACTAAATCAAATATAAATAGATGATACTATTAGTTGTCTCTTTAGAAAGTTATGTCTCAAGTAGTTATGTTCAACAGTTAATAAGCTGGATTTAGAAATAAATATAAAAGCAAATTTTTTTTAAAAAATGACAGTGAAAATGAAAGAACGGTCTGATCCTATATTGATTATCTGGAAAGGTTTTCTCAAAGAGTTAGTTGTCATTTCGGCAGCTAAATGAAATCAGCTTAACTACTGAACATCACTGTAAAAATGCAAATACCTTAAGGACATACTCATAAGTGAAATAAATAGGTCACAGATGTCTAAATATCTTATCTTTTTTTGGTATGAGAAACTGACGATGTAAATGAGTTCTAGAATGCATAATAGATACTGTGTAATAGAAAATATTCAAAGGGAAATGGAGTTTAGGGGTAAATATTGAGGGGAAAGAAATTGATGACAAAAAAAGGAAACAAAGCTTGCGCATATAGGGGTGGGGTTGTAGGGTGGGTAGGGGAAGGGAAAAAATGAGAATTAAGTCATGTCATATAAGTACAAGTTCTCAATGTTGAGAGTAATAGTGATGTGTATATATAATGTACCAAAAAAGATTCAAATTTAAATTTTAAAAATATATATTGTCAAGTTTGACTAATTACAAACTTCCTACTATGACTAAGGGAAAGGAATATCCTTTTGCCAAAAAAAATGCAAATTGGTATCTTTAGTGTTGCATACCATTCAGATCAACTCTCCTTTACTCACACATGAATATAAATCAGCTTTAGAAAATAATTCCATATCTTTTTATTTATTTTATTTTATTTTTTATTTTGCAGTGCTGGGAGGGAAATTTACACATGCTGAGCAAGTGCTCCACCACTAAGTCACACTCCAGCCCTTAGCAGATATTTTCTCTATGTTGAAAGAATTTAATGAAGAATTTAAGAAAACAAAGGAAACAGTTTAGGGGGAAGATGAACTCTGCCCTAAGAGAGGTCAGAGAACCTTCACTGTAATTCAGCATTTCCATGAATTGTTTGGTCTTACTTTCTGCGAGTGAAATCATTGACTATAAATCTGCCTTGCGATTTTCACAGGCCAGTGATCAGTCCAAGAATGTTTGCTGGGTATTTCTATCCCACCAAATTTGTACAGAAAACAATCATGAATCAGCACACAGATTTTAGTCCTAATGTTCAGGAACCATTTTAGGCCAAGTATGGCATTGCATTTATTCTTAGAAAAACACACAAATCTACCCTAGAGAAAAAGAAAAAAATAAAAGGAAAGGTCCCCAATTTTATGAGTAAACCATTAGATTCCCAGCCCTGCAGTTTCACACCTCTATGGGTTCTCTAAACATCAACAAAAATGCCACAGATTTGATGGGAAAATGGTGTAAAGTCTCATGTTGTTTCAGGAATTTCCCAATATGCACTAAATTAACTTTGGGGCCATATGAAGCTGAGTGGTAGGAAATCATTCCATTGGACACAGATGGCAGCACTAATGTTCCCAACAGCTGTTGCACATACACGAAATCAGATTGGGATTAACACTCACCTTCAGAGCGGTTGCACCCGGATGGGACGGCTTGTCTGTAATACACACCAAGCTTAGCTTATGTCTGTGAGACCAGGTGACCTCGCAGGTCTTGGGAACATTTGATCCAGGAAATCTGAACTTGGGCAGCAATCATAAAGCATCAGGTACATGTTAGGCAGGAATTTATCTGCTTTGTGTCTGAAGTGGCCTCACATCTGCCCAGCTTTTGTCTGACTCTGAGTGAAATACTGATAGGTGAGCTGCTTTCTGGGGCATAATTATAGACCTGTTCAGGGTTGGCCTGAAATGCCTCTGCCCATTGACCACCTGCTGAAACCAAGTGCATCCAGACCCAAGACCAGGATGGTACCTAAAACAGAACTGAGACTCCTCCGGTACGATCTTGCTTTGGGAAAGAGAAACACTTCCTTCAGTGAGTAAGTTGTTTTACACCTTATGAAATTCTACTTGACATAATGTCAGAACTGTGGCTTAGTCAGTCAAACAGACTTACAACTGATCCTTGGTAATTTGATTTTTAGGAATAACCGTGGCCATACAGAGCTAAACCTGATGATTTAGGAAGGAGATCAAGTTGGGTGATCTCAATATATGACAAAATGAGATGTGACTTTTTAATCCAATGGGGAATTTTATTTTATGAATTATATTTATGGTTTTAAGACAGTTCCAAAATTTTCTTTCTAATAATGTCATATAGCAGCATTTGAATGCTTAATTTCTAGTATGTTTGTCTAAAACTAATCAATTTTATTTTCTCTCATGATAGTTTGTATGTGACCCTAATGAGGGCAAGGTTATAGAAAGATATCAAGAACCCTTTCTTTCAACTCAAAATTCTTGATATCTGATTCTGTTCTTAAATTACTAGTCAAGAGATCATATATTCACTTATTTTTCTGTCTTACCAACCTTAAATTTCCTTCCACTTTTTCCTTTTATGTCTTCAAAGTTTATTGTTCCTCTTAGTGGTTCCAAAGCCCAGCAGCTTAAACTAAAAGATAAGTTATTGCTTTCTCCTTTCATTTGGGTTCAACTAATCCATAGCTGGTATGGTCATAGAGTATAATATGTAACTCATGAGATTACAGGATGCTCTGTCCTCTTGATCTTCATTCCTTCATATGTGACTTCCAGTGTGCTTCCCAATACAGTAACTCTAGTATCAACCAAAACAGCCACATACCAGGCAATGAGTAAAGAAAGAAGAGAAATCATATTTCTTTCAAGGATCATGTTGTATACATGCATGAATTCTATTCCAGTTTCTCTGGCCCAGATGTAGCTGTAGGTAAGTCTAGGAAATACAATTTAACTCTCATGTAGGTGTCCAACTGAATTATGTGGTTTCTTATTAAACTGAAAAGGAAAGAATGGATTTTAGGGAAAACAGCAGTCTCTCATGTCCAAGATATTTGATAAACTTCTATGCAATATGATAAATAGTTTTAGCTATGCCTGGAGGAATTAAGGAAGGAAGGTCACCAGATCTGGACGAGGACAAACAGCCAGAAGACACCAGTTGTGAGAAAGAGATGATTGGGGCATCTGGCTGAAGTGAGAAGTGGGGCAGGATCAGGATGGATCTGTGGAGTCTCTGCTTCCTCGGGAAATCCTGGAACAATTTAGGTGGAACTACTCTTCTCCTGGGATGGACACGGTCTATTGATTTTTAGATATTAAAGATGAAAACAACCTCAGAAAACTGTACAATAGAGGTACACATAGGCTTAAACTACTATCCTCATCACCCAGCAATATTCCTCATTCATAAATACTAAACTTTCACTCATCAGGGCAGAGGTTTATTCTGACATTTTTATTTTTCTAACAAATCACAAGAGATCACAGAAGAATCATAGTTAAAGAAGAGAATGAGAGCATGTGGGATTAGGAAAAAACAAGACACAGAATCATTAAAGAACCTGCAGTACTTATTTGGTGAATGCTATAGTTTAGCACTCTAATTATTGGACACAGTGAAAGGAGCATTTAATAAACTTGTGATCTATGAATATCAAACCTGAACCTAGCACTATATAATGGAGATTGATGTCTCAACTTGAGAAATATAATTTGTCCATAAGACAAAATTTCTTTCCTCTTGGATTGGTACTTCAATACTTTGAACCATATTCCTCTCACTGGTAAGATTTCCCAAGTCCAACTGTAACCAGGGCCCAAAACATTGTGCTTGGAATTTTCCTTAATCTGAATGTGTTGATAATCAAAATTACATGATTTGGGTTATTCTTACAAGAAGATTCCAATATAAAGAAACTGAAATGAGATTTCTACTCCTAAACCAAAAAAGTGGAAATATCATAAAAAAACAAGTCAAAGTTAGTAAAAAGATAGGTAAAGCCAACTTCATTTCACATAATGCTAGAGTCAACCACTATGAACATTTCTAGAGGAGTGATTAAAAACTCCATTTTGTAGAAGCCATTCAGTTCAAATGGTAATAAAATATGACATGTAACTCATAATATTCTAGGCCTTGTTAAAAGACAAAACAAAAAAAAAAGGAAAAATGGGGGAGGTGTATTTTAACTGTTGGGGAAGATAGGATACTATAAGTGAATCAGTGGATTAAAATCATTTTGATTTGTTATTTGTTTTATTTTGTTTTGTTTTTGTTTTTGTCTTTGTCTTTGAGACAGGGTCTCGCTTTGTAGTTCAGGCTGGCCCTGAGCTCCTCTGTAGCCCAGGCAAGCCTCGAGCTCAGCAATCCTCCTGCCTCTCTCTTCCAAGTGCTGGGATTACAGCCATGAGCTACCATGCCCAGCTAAAATCATTTTGAATTTCTTCAAGGATATACAGAAGATAAAATTAGGTCTACCATATATAAGCAAACAAAATCAGAAATCTCAGCCCAGAATATTTGCAGAAGTAGTCTTTGCCAGGGGAAAAGGCTGTCCTGAGGGTGTGATGAGGCCCAAGCCAAAAAGCTGGAGAATAACGTTAGTTGCTTAGCAAGACACTTGTGTTCCCTCCTACATCTGAACCAGTTGTCCTACTATTTTCTCCATGGTAATCAGAAGTAGTCATGGCACAGATGTTAGCAATACAAGAACAACAGAGAGCCCCAAAATGCAGTAGTCTAGTAGACCCAAGAAATTGCTGTAACCTAGAGAAGAGCCACCAATAATCCTCCCAGAAATAAGTTCACTTCTCTACCAGCCAAAGTCCTCTTCTATAAGCATCAGTGAGCTATTCTTAGGTAAAGATACACTGGAAGACATGGTGAAGCATTCCTGAATGCTCATAAAGCAAATGCAAACTCACCCATTGTGCCTGCCACTAAAACAATGGACTAAGCAAGAAACTAATTTTTACATCTGTGTCATATACTGGTACAGATTCCCAATATTGAGAGTGATCATGATATGATGTATATACACAATGTACCAATAAAGATAAAATTTTTAAAAATAGTGGATAATTTCTTTAAATTATTCACTTATATAGAAAGAACTTGTGTGCCCATAAAAATAATCAATAAAAGCCCTTTAAAATCAAACAAGAGCTCATCAAAACATTTTAATCAGTGTAAATAACATAAATATTAGAAAAAGATCCAATTGAAAAAGAATTAAAAATTGTGCTTCAAAGGATTCTGTCAAGAAAACGAAAAGCCAACCAAGAGGATAAAAGATATTTGCAAATCATATATCTGATAACCAATTTGTATTGAGAATATAAAATAAATTCTCACAATGCAATAATAAAATGACAAGCCAATTCCAAAATGGTCAAAGGAATGGATGATATTTTTCCAAAGAAGCAAATGAGATTGAGAACATGAAAACATTCTAGGCATCATTAGTCATCATTAGTCAACAGGAAAACAGAAATCACAGCTAGTTTCGCATTCACTAGGATGACTCTAATCAAAAGTCAGACAATAAAGATTATGGAGAAATTGGAGCTCCTAGGCACTGCTGGTAGAAATATAAAATGCTGCAGCCCCTTTTGAAAAAAGAATTTGCTGTTTTTTTCAGAACCAATGAACATAGAAATACATTTGATCAAATGATTCTCCTGTGTAAATGCCCAAAGAAAATGAAGACATCCACACAAAATCTTTTACATGAATGTTCATAGAAACACTATTCATAGTATTCTAATATATGGGTAGCTGACATGTTCATCAAGAGGTGATGACTTGATAAATAAAATATGGTATGTTGTGGGTTAACATTCAGCCATGAAAAGTAAAGCACTAATGCATACTGTAACATGAATAAACCTTAAAATATTACATTAAGTAAAAGAACACACCCATATACATGACTCTCCAAGGTGAATATAATTGTTACCTTTAAATGTTCTTATTAAAACAATAATAAAAAGAAGCCACATATATGATTTCAATGTATGAAATGCCCAGAATAGGTGAATCAGTAGATAAAGTAGCACTTGCCTAGAAAATGTGAAGGAGAACTGAAGGGTAAAAGCTGGAAAGTATGAGGTTTATTTTGTTCTGAAAGTTATTGTGTTAATTATTGCATAACTCTCTGTGATATACAAAAAAA
>PVIC010046283.1:0-14295 GCA_004025085.1 Thryonomys swinderianus
AAAAAAAAAAAAAAAAAAAAAAAAGAAAAAAAGAAAAGAAAAGAAAAGAAAAGAGCATGTATATAGGGGGTGGGGAGGTGTGGGTGGATAGGGATATGAGAATTAACTTGTGTCGTATATTGGTACAAGTTCCCCGATGTTATGTGTGATTGTGAGATGTATATAAATTGTACCAATAAAGAACTTAAAAATATGTAAAGTTCTAAAAAATATGGAGATTAACTTAAATGCTTTTTTATATGTTGAGTAAGTATAAAGTTAAATACACAACCCTGTGTGGGTGGTGACCAGGATATTGATTGAACATCTAAAAGAATAAGTTGACTCCTTTAGAAAAAATTTTGAACCATTTTTTCAATGTATTCCTTAGAAATTATATGGGGACTTTTTAATGGAATGGGTATGATTTATGAGTTAAGATTTTTAAATTTTTAAAAATATTTATTTGTTTGTTTGTTTATTGAGACAGGGTCTTGCTTTGTAGTTCAGGCTGGCCCTGAGCTCATTATGTAGCCTAGACAAGCCTGGAACTCAGCAGTCCTCCTGCCTCTGCCTCCCGAGTGCTGGAATCACCCTGCCCAGCACTGTGATATGTAGTACTGATCGCTGGTGGGCGTGAGTCACCACGCCTGGTATTGTATGTGCTTACCGGGATCGAACTCAGGACCTTGTACTTGCTAGGTAGGCACTGGAACCACTGAGCTAAATCTCTGGCCTAAGTTAAGAGGATTTTTAACTGAGATTAAACTACATAATGTTTCAAATCCAACACTATTTAGAAGACCCTAGATATCGTGGTAGATTTTAGTTTTGGAACAAGAAATAGCCATTAAAATGGACTGGAAAAATCTAGTAGGTTATTATTAAAAAACCTCTTATTAGAGATACTTTAAGAGGAAAATAAATAGGAGCAATCATTTCATCAAAATGAGGTGCAAATAATAAACAGATGTGAACCTTGCAGAAAAAAAATTATAGCAAATCTACAGTTTTCCTTCCAAATAATTTCCCAAAATAATCAGACCTGTAAAAATTATATAGTAGATAATTAGTAAAGGTATCTTGTTTAGCTCTTCTTTCCTTTTTTCATAGCTGTGGCTGTGACCACCCCCCAGAATTAGAAGGCATGTGCCTCAAAAACTAGTAAGGTGTAAGGAAGGGCAAACCCAGGAAGAAGCCACAGAGTGTAGAATTGTGTTTGGCTGCCTGAGCCAAACTCTGCCTGTTAGGCTTCAACAGGGAAGGCAGATGTTTTCCTCTATGACATGAACTGGAACGGGCCAGCCCAGAGCAGGTGCCAGCACCTGAGGCAGTCGTCCAGGACCTGGGCCTCTTCCTGCTTCTTGACAGTCACATGGCCAGAGAAACAAGCATTCTGTTTATTATGCTTCAGGGAGAAAAACTGGGAGGGTAGGGAGCAAAAATGAAAGGCAGAGGCCTGCAAAGACAGTACCCTTTAATCCAGTTCTCCTGGAAACTGCCCTGTGATTTGTGCTTCAGTTCAATCGGCCAGCATTAATTCCATGGCTGCCTCTAACTTTAAGGGTAGCTGAGAGAGTAGGGGAACTTCATTAACTAAGTACTTTGTTCCTCCAAATGGAAATCACATTCTTTTGATAAAAAGAAAAAAGTTTTTATTTTAATTTTTAAAATATTTACTCTATTTTCCATTAAATGGAAGCTAGTGTTAATCCATTTTTCTTATGATCTTTCATTTCCCATGGGATCAAATGCAGTGATTGCAAGTAGTAGGCATTCAATGTGGTCATTTGGTGGGTGGAGTCATTTTACCAGTAATTATCAAGGATACTACATGTTAATATACTAGGACATTTACAGTGAAAAATATTTTCTTGCTCTTGAGAGATTTGCAGTTGCAAATTTACATACATCCTATAAGGAACAATGAGAAAAAATACAGTGGATACAAAGGGTATATTTCTGCATTAGTATTTTGGTAATTGTTTGGTAAAATTTATTTTCTTATTGAAGTGGAATTGGTTTCAAGAGGGTTTCCATCAAACTATTTGGTTAAATGTGACCCAAAAAACTTAACGGGGGGATCAGGCAGGTAGGTTTTTGTTGCAATGTGATTGTGTGGTGGTGATCCAGACTTTTTGCTTCTAATTTCCTCTCTACATGTGTGGATCATTGCTGTGGGCACCTAGCCCAGGTACTGGGAAAGTGTCAGGGCACCTAAGATGGTGAATTGCTGCCTGGGCTCCTCCTCCATGTCTGTTGTTTACTAAGTAACTAAGGTCCTGTGTTCCAAGTTCCATGTCCATGAGTTGGTGATGACTGCATGAAATATGGGTGCTGATGTGCGGACGGAGTGGGATGATATAGGAGAAGTGACTGGAAAGAGCTTGGCACATAGTAAACCCTCTCATAGAAGTCACCTGCTACCAAACTACGTTTTCCAGTGGTTTATTTAGAAGCAAAGCAGGAACAGTCTAGAAGTACAGGATTGCCTTCCACTATGCAAATTTCAAGAGTCCTTAACCATCCTTATCTTTTTCTCCTGTCCTGCTCCATTCTTTAAAGGCATAGTTTGCTCATATCTGCTTTGATGTCTTTCTCTGGTTCACAAAAGAACCCCTGAGGGAACCAAGAGGAAATCTTAGATGGCTTTGTAGCAGAGTAAAGGAGCCCAGAAGCCAAGCTTTGGGAACTTATGGGCTGGACTTTTGAGGTATCACTATCCCCAACAAAGTGAAGGGGCTGGCCAAAGAAGGTGCTAATTTCAGCAGTCTCAGGTCTCCTTTTGGACTTTCCCCAAGACTCTTCCCAGGACTCTGGATGCTACCTTGTAGTAGTCTGGTATGGATTTTTAAGGCTTTCTTTATATCCTTATATCTGTTTTTTGTCTCTTGTTATCTACATGAGAACCAGTATCACACACTTGCCTGATATCATACGCTTGCCCAGACCTCTCCTCAATGTCCAGGTCCCTTTCTCTTGTGCACAAAAATCCAAACAAGGTCAGGGGTTCAGAGGCTCAACTCAGCTTGCTAATTAACAAAGTAGGGAAGCTATTTTATATCATTCTCTTTCTTAAATTTCTTACTGAAGTAGAATTATAAATAGGATGCTTTGTGACCTATATGTCACAAAAAGAATAATCAGGGAAATGATTTTTGATTATATTGTCTATTATGAACATCAGATATTAATAATGAGTGTCAAGGATTTGGCTTAAAGCCAATAAAGGCAAAAGTACCATGTATTTTCTTTCTCTCATTTTTCAATTATTTTTCATAAATGTCTTCAGCTACAGTGGTAACAGGACTTTAAAAAGTGAATAAAACCTTTATAAGAGTAACTTGCTATTTTTATCTTAGTAACTTCCTGACTAATGTAACTCCATTTATTTCTTGCTTTTTTTCTAAACACAAAAGAAACAATAATCCAAACTAATAAGTAAATATGAGAGTGGCTTTAAAACTCTTATTAACATAATTTGAAATATTTCTGAGTGTTAATGAAAGAAAAATAGTTATTGAACTTATATGTAAATATATTTTCTTCCTTTTGTTCTACTGAGAGCATTAAAAAATTTCAGTATAAAGTTGATTTTCCTTTGTTAAAGATACTGTTTTAGAATAAGTTTTTCTAAAAAATTCTTTTAAAAATTTATACTTGTGGCATATACTGGTACAAATTTCCCAATGTTATATGTGATTTTGAGATGTATATAAATTGTACCAATAAAGAATTCAATTAAAAAAATTTATGCCCCCTGGAGCATACACATCTCTTGTTGAGAGTAGTTTTCTCTCTGAATTTCCAGAGAGTGATGTCTTGTCAGCATGTTTGATGCTGTGGATGTGGGTTTTATTTTATTCCAGCAAAGAATTTAGCTCTTTTTCTCTCTTCTTCCTAGACAGAGAGAAATGAAAACAGTGACAAACCAAGTTCTTCACAACTCTTTCCCAGGTTTTTTCACCTTCTACAGAATAGGTAAGCCTGAATACATTTTTTTAGGTTTGATTAAGTGAAGAGTCATAGAGAAATATGATAGCATAAAAGCATATGATTTAATGGCAAGAAGCTAGGGGAAATTTTAAATGGCTGACTTATTCAGGTTCTTCTTTGTGATCATTTGTCTCCAGAAAATAAATAATTTTATTTTTTCCAGGTAAAGAGAGACTATTAAAATCTTCTTTAGAAGGACAGAAAATTGTTCCTAGGTCTTAGGATTGGCTCTGGAAGAGAAAGGTTAGTGTGACCATTAATCATGATATGTTAGGGGATTAATAAAGCACACTTTTGGATGTGTTTGAGTGAGTCATAAGGCATGATCTTAGGTCTATGTCTTGTTCCTCTGTTCTGCTTTCTGGATGCCATGAACTAATCACCTTTTTATCCATCATGCCCTTCTGCTATAATCTTTCTTCCTTGCTGCTAGCAACTCATGGACTGAATCCCCTGAAACCATAAAGCAACTTAAATCTTTCCTCTTTAGTTGTAAAAGTAGTGTCTTATATCAGTGATGGGAAAGCTCACTACTACAGTTGTCTTTCTGCTTCCGCCATCTTTACACATTCTTTCATCTTACAGTATTCTGGGATACCTAATCTTGAACCCCAACCTAATGTATAATATACAAAAAGAAATTTTAGAAGTAGTTAGAGTAGCAATCTGTGATTATTCAAGTCTATTAAATTGAAATGGTTTTACTGGCCATTCTCCCAGGCTATCTTTTTGAAAATTACTGTTTGTCAGACTGGAGATTTAACTCAGTGGTTCCAGTGTCTTCCTGGCAAGCCAAGGCCACAAGTTTGATCACTGGTACCACATATCACAATGCTGGGCATGGTGGCTTACACTTGTAATCCCAGCACTCAGGAGGCAGAGGCAGGAGGATTGCTGTGAATTTGAGGCCAGCCTGGGCTACATGGTGAATTCAGAGCCAGTCTGAACTACAAAGAGAGACAAAGTCTCAAAAAACTAATACAAAAAATTTACTATTTGCCATAATTTTTAACTTAGTAACACATGTTCACTGTACAGACAGTAAAAAATAGGTGTAAGCCAAAGGGGGAAATCATTACTTTGACATAACTACTATTAACATTGTGATGCATATTTCCCAATATATGATTATATGGCAAGAGATTTTTTCTTCTTTAAGGTTCACTTTGAATAACATTTTAATCTTATTTTGTATCTGCATCTTATTTTGTAGCTGCATCAAGGCAATGCTACATTGGTCCTTTATAGGATATATTTTCTCTGTAGACCAGGAATACTTAACAGGTATCTTCTGACTTATAGTATTTTTCAAAATCCCAGTAAAGAAAAATGCATAAATATTATTACCTCTTGTTGATGGAGTAGTAAAAGGTAAAGGGGCTTTCAGTGGATGACTTAATGGCACAGAGTTTATCAAAGGAAAAAGTTTGAATAAGATCTCAGGTTTTCTGTTTCCTAATTAAACATGCTTTCCATTAACCTACTGTAATTATTTTAAATATAGATTTATATAAAAAGCTTCTTTACTAAAACTTTGGTTACTTTAGAGAGAACTTATAATTTAAATAATTCCTAAAACCCTAATGGGAAGTTGTAATGATAAAGGGAGAAAATAGAGGAAAAGTGTAAAGTAAATGAAAAGGAATAAATTGGAATTAGTGCTTGTAAACTTTACCCCCTGCCTGAGTGTATTTAAATTTGCTGAGCTCTGGAGCTGCAAAACACAAAAAACAAAACAACAGCAAAAATATGTGAAATCACGATTCTCAGAATTAGAGCAGAAGGGGGTTTGGTGTAAAGAACAAACAGTATTGAAAATCAGGTAGGAGAGCTGGATGTAAGTCAGGAGTGGTGGGGACTGTGGCAAATGCTAAGAGGGCTTGCTCTACTTTAGTGAAAAAATCCAGTCCTGATCACATCCTCCAGTTTTACTGAGGGAGCCAAAAATTGCATTTTAGGGGCTGGAGATTTAGCTCAGTGGTTCTGATACCTGCCTAGCAAGCACAAGGTGCTGGTTCAATCCCCACTAACTACATACCATAATGCCAGGTGTGGTGACTCATGCCCCCCAGCAATCAGTACTACATACCACAGTGCTGGGCAGGGTAGCTCACCTGTAATCCCAGCACTCGGGAAGGCAGAGGCAGGAGGACTGCTGAGTTCGAGGTTTGTTTGGGCTACATAGTGGGCTCAGGAGCAGCCTGAACTACAAAGTGAGACCCTGTCTCAAAAAAAAAAAATGCACTTTAGTGTAAAATATGTTGAGATTGAAAAACAAAAGCAATGTAGGCACATTAGTATCTTTACACATAAAGTCTGCCTCACAGGCAGACTTGGCCTGCTCTGGGCATCTTCAATAATCTGGTTTCCAGTTAGCTTCAGATTTAGAATTTCACCAAGAACCACTGATCTCATGTGTTTTTCTTTTACTTGCAAATATTTCCCAAGAGAGGCCTTGAAAGAGGCTTGATTCCTTCCTCCTAATAAAGTACTCCCCCACTGTCTTAGTTGCTGAGACAAAATACTCAACATCTAAAGTTAAAGAAGGAAAGGTTATTTGGCTTACAGTTTGTAGAAGTTTCAGCCCATAATCGGTGCTCCCATGCAAGGGGATGCATGGCAGAGGAGCATCACAGAGGGGAAACAGTTCCTGGAGGGCAGAAGGTAGCAAAGCAAGCAATGGATGACCACAGCTCTTTCTATCTCTTGTATTTTATCAAGGGTACTTATATGGGCAGTACTCACACCCTTAATCCTAGAGCCCTTGAACCTGGAACTGCACCATGAATCCATCCCAGTGTCACACACTT
Organism: Thryonomys swinderianus; assembly: GCA_004025085.1. Lineage (NCBI taxonomy): Eukaryota > Metazoa > Chordata > Mammalia > Rodentia > Thryonomyidae > Thryonomys > Thryonomys swinderianus. The sequence goes on from PVIC010046283.1 coordinate 6,786, forward strand.
TGGATGCAGCCACATCTGAGAAGCCCCACCAATGACATCATGAGGCTTTGAGGACATCTAGACACAAACCCTAACCCCCACCTTCTTTCTGTAGGATGTGTTTCCTCTCCTCAGAGCTGCAGGCCACCTGCTACCCACATCCTAGGGGATACAAGCTGTCTTCTCATCACACAGGTGTGAGAGGCAGCCAGCCTCTGCTGTGTGGGTCCTATGGCTGTCAGTGAGGTCTGCACAAACAGCTCTACAGTGTCCACACTCCCGTTGTAACTCTTGCCCACCAGCCTCTTCTTGGGCTGAGATTTTTAGGCAATCTTATCTCTGCAAGAAAACAGAGGTGATTTTCTGTTCAGGATCATGAGCCATTATTCTAAAATATATTTAGGAACATTTGGGGCTCTTATTTCCTCCAAATATAACAAAACCTTCTCCCTAGCATGGAAGAAGGCTGTTGTTTCTGTGAGAGTGTATTCAGATTAAAGTTGTTCTAAGTTTGCTCTCATGAGATGACATCTCTTCCCTGGTGAAATGAATTTTCAAAGTTTAGGAGTTTGGTAGCACCACTACTGCAAATAGATACTTTCCATTTGTTTCTTCCAATACCCTATAAAATACACATGAAAATGATACAGATACAATTTCAAGTTCTATATGAAAATATAAAAAAGGTGTTGAGCTATGTAGGTATATATTTAATGAACACATGCAATACTAAATGGGTGCAATATTTTGCAAGGAACTTTGGAAAAAACAAGGAACCTAGAAACATCATATTAAACGGTCATGCTATTAACAAGAGGGCCATGAGAGGGCAGCATTGTCTACATAAATCACAGAACTTCAACTGAATTTGAACCTATTTTTGTGAGCTTTATTCCACCAAACCCAAGAAGTAATAATAGAAACAATATTATTTATGGTTAAATTCACAGTTTTGTCATGAAACATTTTAAGTTTCTTGGTCTGGGTAGGCACTAGGACAATGCTAATTTTTTCTCACAATAGTGTCTATCCCTCCATTCTTTGCTCTTATATATATACTTCTCTTTTCTGGCATGCTTCTGTCATATTCAGTGTATACTCAATTTTCATAGTTTAATTTTTTAAAAATAAAAATAACCCTGGCCATGTTACTTACTCCTAGCAAGCTTCCATTTCTATACTGTATTTATAAAGCTCTTAGTCTTTAGTGTGAGGAGTCAGCTGTGGGCAGGTGTTGGTTGTGCCACTGGCAGATTACTTTTTCCCCACTGGTGAACAGAAGCTAATAACACTACCTACCCCACAAGTCTTCGTAGTGCATTTATAATGTGTCTGGTGCATAGAATGTACTCAATAAACACTGCAGGAACAGTAGTGTCTTTCTTTCCAACTGAATGGAATCATGAACATTTAAAAGTCTAGAAAAGTCCCCACTGATTCAGTGTCAGCCACACAGTTTCCTCGGCTGGTCTCTGGACACTTGGTTATGGCACCTTGTTAAATCCTTCCATCTCCCATTGTCTCTTCTTGATCTTCAGATGGTGACAAAAACTGTACTGTGGTTGGCAAGAACAGCTGTAGGAAGGAAGATGTCAGGTATTTTTCTCCAAGTTGCAAAAGATAATTGCTCTCAATCCTAACAGCCCTCCGTAGATCTCTTATCCGAGCAATCCAAAGCCCTTAGCACTGCAGTTTAATCTAATTTGTTTCTTTGTCAGATTTCATTTTGAGGTTGAAGCCTTGGAGAGGATAAGAGAGAGCACGTCCCAAGGGAAATTTGATTGCATTCATTCCTAGGTGGCGGGCTTTGGGGTCAGGATTGTCAAACCGGGAGGACAGCTGTGGCCTGATGGAAACCACAAGGGATGTTTCCACTGTGACAACCTTTCTCCCTTTTTTCTCCTTCGTTTCCTCAGCCTTCTACCTCAGATGTAAAGTGCTTTCTTGGTTTTAATGTTCAATCTTGAAAAAAACTCAATGAAATTTATGAAATAAGATTTAAATAGTTATTTCCTCCTCACAGCAGGAATGTAGGGAGAAAGCTTTATATGCCAGGCAGCTCAGGGAGAAATCTCTCCTCTCCTCTTCTGGATGTGTGTTAGGATTCCAAAGGAAGCCATGGCTCTGGTCTCTAAACCCCTTGTGGCTGAATGGTGAGTGGAATGTGCTTGTTGGAACCGCTCTCGGGGTGGCAGCAGACACCTAGAATGGTACTGTGATTTAACTGATTGCATTTGGGCTCATTGAAAAGCAGAGCACATCGAAGGGCCTTGCAAGAGCACTTTGCAGACTGTAAATCGGGGCTGGTGGAGATGCTTAATTAAATCAGTCCTGAGGTCACAGGAAGGAAAAGCATCTCTCTCCCTCCCAGACTTGACCTGGTTCACGTAACCTGGCACCTAGAGAACTTGGAAATGTGTTAGTAGGACTAATGTAACTATACCAGAAGAAGCCACTCCCCCACCAGACTATGAAGCAAGAAACCCATTTACAGACAGATAACAGAACTGACCTTCCAACTTAGTTCTGTGTGTAAGAAGCACTTAGTGAGAATGGCCAGAAAGGCTGACTTGCAGATTAGTATCCAATTGTAATGTTACAAACAGACTTCCTTGAAAGAACTTACTTCTAAAGATGCTTGTTACCAGATGGGACTTGTGAAATCTTGAGAGTCATCTTCTACTGGAGCTGAGTGTTAGAAAGGGCAAGTCATTAATTAACATCTCCAAGTTCCTAAATGAGGACATGTAGTTAGAGTTTGAGAAGCTAGACAGGATCCTCCGTATTTACAGGGCCTTCTACACTTCTACACTAGTCAAGCAGAATGAGCAGCATGGGAAAAGCAAGGAGTTCAAAGGAAGGGAAAAAGCCCAGGCCACCACTTAGCTGGAGTGCTCAGCATGCTATTGGGGAGTCACACACACACACACACACACACACACACACACACACACACACACACACACACACACCCTTTGCTCTCTTTTTCCCACTGGCTTTGCTCTGGGGCCCTCAAGTTTGCCTGATCCCTGTGCATATACCATCTCTCCAGTGCCTTCTTTCCTGACACTACCCAAATTTAAAGGTAGAACTAAAGGCAGAAAAATAACAGAACATAAGGGGAAAGCATAGTGTTTGAAGGTGCAATCTTGCTTACACTAGAAGACAAGAAAGCCGAAGAAATATATTCATTTCAGCCTAGCCAGTCAACAGAGGGTCTGAAACTGGGATCACAGTTGTATGACCTGGTCTGGAGCACACAGTGACAAGTGTCATGACAGGGAGTAAAAGTGTACCCACTTTTATCCAGTCCTTCACCTCTGTAGTCATATGTTATCACACTCATTTTTTATTCATAATTTTCCATGACTCTTTATTTCCCATTATACCAAACCACTAACACCTTTGTTATCTGTTAGCGGGATTAATTCTTGTTAGAACTTCAGATTACATCTGGGGAAGATGGAAGGGAAGCTTTGGGAAAGGCTTTTCTCTTCTGCTTGTGAGAAGGTAGGCACAGACCTCTGCTTCTCTCTTTTTCTTTTTTGGTGTGCTGGTGATTGAACCCAGTGTTCCCAGCATACTAGGCAAGCACTCTTCTGTGAGCTGTATCCCAACCCCTAACCCCCAACCCCCAACCCCCAACCCCTCCTTTTAACAGTATTTTTCTCTATCTGGCACTTCCTGGCTGTCCTCCCTTCTCCTCCTGTTTTCTTGCTGCTTACAAATCACAAAGAAGGCCCGAGGGAGGAGGTCAAGGTTTGTGATAGCAGTCAAAGCCCCTCCAAGCAGCTGCCCTTGTCACTCTGCCCTCTCTAATCAACAGCAAAGAACAAAGCAGATGGAGGATCTGAAGTGGACACCTCAGGATAGCAAAATCTGAAGGTATGGGGGAGGCCTGTGGGCAGGAGATCTGGAGGTAGGGACATACTATCCAAGGTGGAGAAGAGGGGGGCATCATCCACTTCTTCAGGCCCGAGTAATGTCAGCTATTAAAAGCAAGTGATGGGACTGGATGTGCTTTCAGGTAGGATTCTATGAGTTCATGAACTGGAAATAATGGTCTGCAATTAGAAAATCTAGTAACACACTTTTAAAGTTAATTTATATTAAAGAAGAACAACTCTTCTTTTTATTTGCATATTTCTACCCCATTACCAATGCCATTATATATGAATAACTTTTTAGAACCAATCAAAAAAAGAAAAGAAAAGAAAAAGCACCAAAAACAGAGTGATGAAGTGGGCACTGATTTTACCAGACCCATTCTGTTAAGTGAGTAATTTGCTTATTCCCTCTGTACTTGGGGTTGCCACTAAAGCTGGACTGGAGAACCAGTAAATATTTTTAATGTGACAAGAAAATCAAAGCACTTTATGTGTTGCACACTGTTGTTACTACAAATTTTATTTCCTTTTTTATTATTAGCCATAACCTTTTGAGCCTGATCTGGTACGAGAGCCCTGTACAACCCTGAGAAGGGTAAGAGGCCAGGGGGAGCCATTTCCATGTGCTGGGCTGTCGGCTAGTAACTCACCAGGCAATGGCCAGGGCCCTCCGATAACATGTATGGGGCTGATTTGTTACACACCTCAGGAATATTTCTTTTGATTAGTGCAATGCTATACTGGGCTAATTATATAAAGGAAGTTAAAGCCTCTTTAGGCCCAAACACATTTTCTAGCATCTGATACCATTTGCACTATGCATTTTGATCCACCCAATAGCAAGTTCATTCTCTTCTCTCAAGTGCATTAGGACACACACACACACACACACACACACATCTGTTCATTCTTATAAAAACATAATAAAAGTAATAGCAAGAAAGAGTCTGGGTTTATTCAGTTTGGTTTAAGCCTGGCCAACATTAATTTCCTTGTTTTGAGACAGCCAACACTGTAGAAGGATTTGATAAAAAGCAAAGGCAGATGCAAGGCTGGTAAAGGTCACTTGATGACCCTTTCTCCAGCACAGAGACAGTTAAATTAAAAAAAAAATTGAAATGCAATCCTGGCTCACGTTACCCATTAGCTGAGTATACTATTGACCAAACTTATAGTCAGATAATGCAAACAATAACAAAGTTATTGATTGAGGAGATGTCAGGCAAATAGGTACTTATCATGATGCTGCTGATAAGCTTGGGATCTCCCTCCTGTGTCAGCGACAGAGGCCTATTGATTTTGCAGTTGGTCATCTGTGGCTTCCAGCTGACATGAGATCTGCAGACTGATTTGATATGTAGGGGCAGAGCTCATCTCAGGAAAGACTGCAGTCACCTAACACCATGCCACCAATCTCTGGCTGTGTGGAGGGGAAGGGAGGGGTTGATGCCACATCAAAAACAGGACCTGGCGGGGACACTAGGTCACAGAGTGCTTTGGGGCTGCCTCCTCCTCAGGGTAGATTTCTTTCCCTGTGCCTGGATGCTACATATTAGAGCAGGTCCTTAAGCAGCTGGCATTAGTGCTGAGCTTGGAGTTGACCAGTAGGGGTGTGGAAGACAGATGAGACCTACAGACCCTCCCCACTGAAAACCAAATGCATCACCTCCACAGCACATCTGCTCCCAAACCTGAGCCTTCCAGTTGGCAGGGAAATCTGGCCAGACGTATTATTATTGCTTCTCCCAGCATGTGATCAGCCTGAGGCATTCATGGTTGATTGTCTAAATTTTAGATGTGAACCAGTAAAATGCCATCTCTCTTAGCACTTTTAGTATTAGCCAATTACATGGCTGTGAAGGAGATATAATAATACTCATTATTTTTTGGATAGCTTTGCAAGAAAAAAGATGCTTGGTGTCTGCCAAGGGGTGATTGTTTGACATTCAAGCGAGAGAGGAGGGAAACTGGTGTGGGGTTGTGATGTGGAGGATGAGAGGATTAGAAGTTATTTATTTTCCCATAGATAATTCTGTAGGTGATTTTCTGGTCTCACATGTGAGGAAAAAATGCTTTGTGCTCAACATTGGAGTTACCTGTGCAAAATAGAACCTAAAGATGTGCATTGTTTACACAAAGATTATGCACTAGGAAGGGAGTAGAATCCCATCCACTCATTACATCTATCTTTCATTGAATGGATTTCTCCTGGGGGTGACTGTGGGTCAGGCAGGGCTCCCAGATCTGTGCAGAGCAGGCAATGAGGCACCCAGTTCCTGCCCTACTTAGGCTTCCATGAAGGTAGGATGGGGTGAGGGATGGTAGACACAAACACATGTTTTTATTTGTTACCCTCTCTTTAAAGATTTAGATGGTTTACAGTTTTCTTGGTCTTGTAAATATGCAGTAACCCTATTGTTCTTGGAGGTCTGGGATTGTTCTGTAAGAAAACTACAGTTGGTCTAGAAATGTAGCTTTCTGAACTGGTGCATCCATATTATAGATACTGTTTTTGAGATTTTTTTGTTCAGAGTTATCTTTCAAAACTTATTTTTAATATCTTCAGTCATTTCTGGGTGAATTTACTTGACTTTTAGAAATAGTCAAACATCATCTGGCCTTACATCTGGTGAATGTGGTAGAGATGAATCATTGCTATCTTTTTTGTGGTTTTTGTTAAAAGTGTGTGACTGTAAGGTAATGCAACCAATCTCTCTCTCTCTTTTTCTCTCTGTTTTTGTCTTTCTCTTTTATGACTTAGTGTTTGTGTAAGAATTTTAAAGCACTCTGAAAATGATCAAAACTTCTAAAGCATTTTGGACATTAGTAGCATCTTTTTTTATAAAAACATGGTATGGAAGAAAGAACATGAGCTATGGGGTCTTAGAGCTTGGGGTTCTCACCTTGTCTCCTTCATGTCTTTGCTGGGTGACATTAAGCTGGTTTAACCCACTGAAAGTCTCAGGTTGATCCTTTGCTCAGTGAAGCTAATATACCTGCCATGAACAGTTATTGTGAGAACTCAGTAGTAAAAAATGACTAATGCTAAAACTTCTGGTACAGTGCCTGTCATGTGGCAATTGTTATCAGCAATAACACATGAGAAGCTTTTCAGAAGGAATAATTCAAAGGGAGCTACATTTTTTTTTTTTTTACAGCTGTAGCTGCTGAACTGTTTATGAAATATCAGTGTCTCATGCTTTATCTAGCTGATTCTACGGTAGTGATGTTCGGTTGGCTCCCTGTGATCCACTTTATCTGGCCTGTACCCTCTGTAGATCTGCTGAGCAGAACTTGATTGCCTGGTTTCTGAATAGATTCAGACAATGGAGGCTCTGACCAGTAACCCCAAGAATGGCTGTTTAGCTACTTGCACCAAAAGATGCAAGGTGTGTCCTAGGGACACAGCTCTCAAGTCCCAGCTCTTCTGTGATAGCCTCCACTCTTTTTTTTTTTTTTTTTTTTTTTTGCTTTTTGGAGACAGGGTCTTGCTTTGTAGTTCAGGCTGGCCCTGAGCTCACTATGGTGCCCAGGCAAGCCGCCGCGAACTCAGCAGTCCTCTTGTCTCTGCCTCCCGAGTGCTGGGATTACAGGCGTGAGCCACCACGCCCAGCATTATATGTGGTAACCGGGGATCGAACTCA
>PVIC010046284.1:0-14314 GCA_004025085.1 Thryonomys swinderianus
GGAAGGAAGGAAGGAAGGAAGGAAGGAAGGAAGGAAGGAAGGAAGGAAGGAAGGAAGGAAGGAAGGAAAAGATAAAGTAAGAAAGAAAAAGAAAAAGTAAAGAGGAAGAAGGAAGAGATGGGGATTAAAATTCTTGACTGAGTAATGGTAAGGTTAAAAAGACTGAAGAGTTAATGAACTCCTTCTGACATGTTTTAAATAATGGCCGGAAAATACAAGGGTGCGTGCAGTGCAGTTAAATTTTTCCCACTCGTTAATAGAGGGGACACAAAGGTCATTGCTGTGCAGAGAGAATTGGCCAAGCCCTCCAAAGCATGGTGTATCCAGTACCTCTTTTATTTAATTTTGTGGAGGAAAGCTGTTCTGAATTAGGCCTGCAGCAATTATTGCAGGGAACTGACACAAAATTTAACAAGCCTCATAATGGCCTATCTTTATATCCAGGCCAGTTATTACATACTGACTCAAGCAGCTGGTAAGTAGACATTGTGCTGTTTCTTCAGAACTTCTTTTAAATTATTTTGCCTTTCATACAATGGAAAAGAAAACATCCATGAGAACTAGAGAAATAAGCAGAATACCACCCATGGGAAAGAAAGCTGATTCTTAATGCTATGTCTCAATGAAATGTTGAATGCATTCAGCTTTGAAGCCTGAAATTGTGCCTGAAGTTGCAAGTATCTCTTTCCTGACATGGTAAGCTATTATGGAAAGAGATGCAAGATAAGTCTTTAAAAACACAAGGACAGGAGACTAAGTTATAAGATTCAAACCAGTCTCCTCTTCCAAACGTGATAGCATAGTTATAAAGAATAAATGGCACCTCTCTGAGAAAGTATGCAAAGTAAGGAGGGAAGATTCAGGTAGCAATCAATACAATTTCAATTCCTGTCATACTATTGTCACAAATGCCCAAGGACAAGCCAACCTGACACTTAACTCTCTCCTCCTATGTGCTGAGAGTTTCTAAATAAAATATATAGATTGATAATGTTCCAAAGCCACCACTATCAAGTATTTCATTTCAGTAGCTAAGACATAAATATTTCTGCCTTCTGACTCAGAAAAAGCATATGTTTTTTTCCCCGTTTACTTATTCATCACTAGAAGGTCAATGCTAAAGTGACACTTAGTTTTGCTCCTTTACATCAAATTCTTTCCACAGCTGTTACTTAAAGTTCTTATACATATTTTATTAAAATATATGAAAATGGAATCTGTGTTAAACATGACCTGTGTGTGAACTTAAGTATAATGGAAATTGAAACCGTTTCCCTTCTTTTTGTTACTAGTTTTTCATTCACAGCTTAACTAGTTATTTCAAATTGTGCTTTTTCCTTCTTGTGAAACACATCTTTATGTCAAAAAGGATGAAAATAATGTAATGCTAAAAGAATACAGAAGCTCACTACAAGTATTTATTTATTGCTCAACACATGTTTCTCTTACTTTTGTTTTCTAAATCTTAAACATTTAAAATAAACTACTAGACCAGGATGAGAAGTTGCTGTTCTATGTCTATAAATAATGCAGCTTATAAATGCTAATGTGTCTTGTAGTCCAGTGCTTCAAGGAGTAATTTTTGCAGCTCTTTGGGGAGAAAGTGGTTTTGTTCATTTCCTTTTTATATCTTTTACCTTCATGATTTAAATGTTAAAGAAAAATACTCATAATTTGAGTTCCAAACTCTGATTTGAGAGAGAAATACACTAATGTTCTCAGTGAAGAATATCGAAATTAGGGCAAGGGTGAGATTGCAATTCGATTTCTGCTTGCAAATATTAAAAAAAAATAGCCTCTGAGGGCAATGCCATCCTTTCTGTGATATTTCCATCCTAAAAGGTGGTTTCTAGATTTAATCTGTGCAATCCAATCAAAACCATACATCCACAAAAAGCTTTTAAAAATATGTTCTTTGGACACTGTCTAAAGAAAATTTACTAAAAAACTTGAGTACATTTTTGAAATCTCATGTTAGATTTGAGTAGAAAACAATCTTGAGTAATTTCCCTTGAATTTTTCAAAACACCAGTACAGTCTAGAAAAATTGGTGTCAACAAACTGTTAATTTCTAAGCAAGTACTTCTTTTTCTTTTATTTTGGACCAAAAAATTTTAAAAAGCACTACTGCTTGTTATTGAAAGGAATCTTGCAATAAATTCAGTCTCTAGACACCTCAAGGTCACTAAAAACAGGACCATGACAAACTTTAATAGTACATGCAGAAAATTGAAACACAAATACAGTTTTCCTGAAAGCCACAGAACTCAGGAGCAAAAATGGAGCCTTTGACATTTGTTCCTGTGAAAAAATAAACTAAAGCCATATAGAACTTAGAAACCAGTCAAAATAGAATGATAGTAGATAGCTCCAAGAAAAAGAAAGGAAATGAGGAAGAAAGAAAGGGAAGGAATGAGGAGAGGGAAAGTGAGAGAAGAACAGAAGAAAAAGGGAGAAAAGGAATTGAAAGGGGACAGGGAAATAAAGGATAATAAAATATTTTTGTTTGCATTTGTCTGGCTGGTTATTTTTCTTCCTTGAAAACACCATGCACAAAGATGTGAGGGTTTTTTCAATGCCCATGTGTTGTCATCCACACCCTGAGCATGGGGAGGCACTTTCTCCACAGAGAGGGTCTTAGAGTAATAATCACACTACAGAGCAAATGTACAACAGGTCAAGAATGTTAGCAGTAAGCCTAAGTCTGGAAAGTTGGGCAAGAAAATAGGACCTTCAAGAACTGTCCTCTTCTATGCAGCTTGGAAAAATGCCACTAGCTTCCAGACAGAGGACACTTGCGAGGTCCTGACACAAAAAGCCATGCAAGACGGGGGACAGACAAACAAAGGGATGGCTGGCTGCTCTCTTGGGGACTTGAGAAAGGACAGTGCAATGAAACCCAGAGCTTGGTGGCGGAGGCCTTTCACCACCGGTGACGTGGGGGAACACGTCCTGCCATCAAGGATAAGCTTGGGTCATCTGCGGGAAACTGATGCTTCTTGAGTCATAACATTAATTCAAAAAAGTCAGACACATCAGTTTAAATAACATGTGCTTTCTCTTCTAGGAGAGACTTGACATATAACTTAAGTTCAAACTAAAAGATAATAGAAAATAGGTAAATTGATCTTTTGCAAGTGAGAAGGGGACCCAAGAGATGGACAGAGGATAGGATGTGGAAAGTGAATTAAAATGTATAATGGTCATATAACAACTTCCCATGAGGAAGATAAGAAAGGACTGAAAACGTACTAAGAAAAAATAAAAATTAAACAAAAGAACAATGACAGGAAACAGAACCACTGGCTCACATGCGAATTCCAGCTGTCCTGGTCAACATTAATAGGGAATCGAACTCTGTTACCTGCTACTGCTCTGATAGCCTGGGGGGAGGGGCCGACGGAGAGCAGGTTCAGGGTTTCCACCGGACTTCTAACGCACTCTGCCTAATACCTGCTTGGGCCACAGCCAGGCTCTGGCCTCTGGGAAACCATGTGATTTTGTCACAAATGCCCTTGAATTGCCAAGGTCACTCTTGCTAGACATAGTATCCAGAATGGGAATGCTTTTACATTGACATTTTTCAGTACATTTTGTAGATAAACTATCCTAAAACAACAACTTTTCTAGATATTGGAGTCACAGAAATAGAAAATGCAAGATTATGACTTTTGAGAAGCAAAAATCCTCATTTGTATATACATTATGTTTTTCATGTATGAGATACCATGTGATGCACCACATATTAACATTTCTTCTCTTATATTCTTACAAAATTTTATTTTATTTTTTCATAATAGTTTTTTTTTAATGTAGCCAAATCCCTCCAGTAAAATGAAAGGGCAAGCCTACAATTTTAGATTTATATACTAGGTGATATTAAAGATGCAGGAAAGGTACAGAAAAGAAGGGAAACCAAATCCTCCCAGAGAAGGCTGACTTCATGCCGGACACAGTGCTTGAGTTAAGACTGGAGAGGAGGGGACTATTCCTGCCAAAGGTCACCAGCAGTCAGGAAAGGGGCGGTGTGAGGGGAGGGAAGGCAATGTGTGATTCCCAGCAGCTGTGACTTTCTGGGACGCATCCTCAACAGCTCCATAACCGGGACTACAACGTGTCTGCACCTATCTGCTCTCCTGTCTGGTTGTACACAGACCTTGCACAGTACTAGTTGCATTTTAGTGAGGTTTCTATCATTTGTTTCCTTTCTTTTAAGACAACAGATAGCAATGCCACCTCATCACTCACGGTATTCAACATCTCTGAATTATCAAAAGAAAAAAACAAAATAAAACTAATGCTTCCACTGTCCCCATTCACGAGCAACCAGATGCACTAGCAAATCTGCTCCCCTGTAGTACCTTCAGCTTCCCCATGGGGAGCAATGACCATTCTTTATAGTTACTTAGTAAGTATACAAGTTACTTATATTATTTGCTTTCCAATGAGAAAACCAAATGAAGACAACTTAGTCTCATAAGATGAATTAAAATTTAGAAATGTGTATTTCATATTTTTTCTTCTATTTACATATGGTAAAGAAACCACAGATCTCAATGAGGGGACTGTTTCTTTAGTTCATGATATCCTAATACAAGGATTTGCCACAAAATATAAAAAAAAAAATACAAAACCCCGGTGAATGAGGTCGTATCACAATGCATTCTAAGATTTTTGCTGAAATGGGTGTTTCTTAAGCCATCTGATTTCCATCCCTTTATTCTTTGTCTGTTCTTTAGGTCTTCATGTTCTTTTGTCTGTGAATGAAATTCTCATACTCTTCTGAGGGAGTAAGCCCAGCCCCACACACCCCCATCTACACTTCTACACTCTTCCTGAGTTTTTTCTCCCTGAAATTTTCTAACTTTCATAAGAAAACAAAGATTAATTCTGGTTAAATCTGCTACCATCCATACCCAGCTCCTGTTCTTTGAATCAGTCTGATGTTGGAATTGTTGGGGAATGACCAAAGATTAGCTGAAATACTCTGTCCTTCGTCAATGTTCTCCGGCATATCTGCTGGGGAGGGCAAATGTGTCACTGGCTGTCCTATGACGTTTCCCTCTTCGGCCCCGTCTTCACTTCCGCATGAAAGTCACTCACAGGCCAGCCCTGAGCAAGACCAGAGAGGACCCTCTCTCATGGGCTATGAGGCTCACAAAGCCTGTGTCCCTGGGAAGCCTTCCCTTGAGATACCCCTGGGGAACACCCATCGATGGAGAGGCTACCACTCTGTTTTGCTTTCTTTTTCATATTTCCGGCATTCTGAGTTGGCAGAATACTATCTTCCCCAAGCTTCAGGTTACATTTTCAAACTCTGAGTGGTTTAGGTGAATATTTTCCACTCATTTTTTTTTTTTTTATGGTGTGGAAGAGGCGATCTATACTCCCCAAATCTTTCATTTGAGGAAGAAGAATGTGATTAAACTGCATGACTTTTCAAAAAACTCCCTCGACATCTCTTACTTTGAATGTACTAATGATTATAAAGTGTTGGAAACATACACATTCACAAAATGGGTTCCCATAATTCCTTTCACAAATCCTTCGTTGTTGGTCCTGTATCTCCACTTACCATGTTGCATCAACTGTCCTAAGTGTTTAGAAGAAACTGATACTAAAATATTTCCATTTTAATATTCTATTACAATTCTTTTCATAAAGCTAAACTTCTTTAATAAAAAAAACTTATCTTTGTTGAAAGATTATGTTTTTCTTCCCCTTTTGTGGTGTTAAAGAATTCCTGCTTTTGTGAAATCCTCTTGACAGTACATTTTGATTTTTATAATATGCTTCCTTGAGACAATAAAGATTTGCCCACTGATTATATTGGTCTTTTATTTCATATTTAATTTACATACTGACTTCCAAATGTCCTGAAAAATATTACACTGATTTATCTCCTTCATTTCTTTAAAAAATAAGGAAATTAAAAACCTGAAGAAGTGAAATGAAATCTCCAGCAAGGTTTAAAAACACCAAATGTAGAACACATTATTTTAGACTACCATTCCAGAGTTCTATGCACTTGTAACATGCATTTAAAATAAAACACAAGAAAGTCAGGAAAAAAGCCTAACATAGAGAGGTTGATTACCACCAAACCAGTGGTGTTACCAAGCACAGTGGTTTACAGCAAACTTCTGATTAAGAGCTGACTGAGCCCATTCTCAAATCATTTCCACTGATTAATATAAAACTATACAAAGTTAACATCATCAGATAACAGAAAATTGGAATTCAAAAACTAGTTAATTGCAACTTTAGGGCCTTACTGAAATATAATTAACTATGGGAAAACAAGAAGAAATCAGAAACATATCAAGGGACTATAAATGAAAATAGTCTAGTGATAAAATTTTTACTGTCACAATTTTATATTTCCATATTCTTTTCTGATAATTATAAGATTTGTTTAAGGCATGCCATATGTTTGGCTTAATAAAATCAGAGTGTTGGATTTTAGAGTAAGATGATATTTACATTAAGAACTTCATATTTCAGGAGTTTGTTACGATCTACTTTCCGTTTGTATTGCGCATCCAAGTTCTAAAAATACATGTCACTAAATATATTTTATATCAGTTGTTAAAATATGAAGCAGTCGTACAATAAGGTTCATGGTTTCTGCTCTGCATGTTCTTTTCTTCCCCCGCTTTTTTGGTAACTAGCATAACAACTTGATCTTAAGCACTGACACTGAGCAGGCTTTGTTAGGCTGTTCTTTTCCAATTTAAACAAAACATAAAACAGAGAAGATATTTATCTTTGAAGAGTGGCTCTCACCATTGGGAGAGCGCCTGATTCTCTGGTTCTCTCCAGGAATTCTAGATGTAGGCAAAATATATATAGCAGGGTTTGAACAGCATATTTCAGTGGAAAGAAATAATTACCCAAGGAGTCAAAGATTGCTGGGAGCAGAATGAGAGAGTCTGGGAAGCGCCCCTGCAGAGTTACAATGCTGAGAAACAGACACCATGTGGGGAAGCTGAGTCCCTATTATATTTTATCTAACCTTTGGCTGAAGCCATATTCACTTAAGTATTGTTGCCTAATATGCCTGAAGTGTTCTGGAATCATGTTGTTGCTTTTTTTTTTTTTTCGTTTAACTTGCCCCCAGGCAAACATCAATTTTTTTGGTCCATAAGAAAAAGAAAAATGTCCCTACATTATACCTGTCCTAGGCTTCACCATGACAGATGGGTGTTCTAATTCTTTTACCAATTTATATTAGATTTCATCAAAATAAATACTTTTTGAAATTAACTAACTGTGTAATGCCTTTCAAAATACTGTGATAGCCAATAACGGGTTCTTTGAGCTTAATGGCTGCAGCCCTGGGCTGAAAAGACAAACTGGTGCTATGGCTGTTTAATGTAATGTTCAATTAATATTTGCTACTGACTTAGGTTTTTTTCCCTTTCATTTACTTTCGCAACATTGAAGTTACAGAGCATTAGGGACAGTACAGAAATACAGTAACAAAATAAAAATAAACTCCACAGATTTTTTTTTTAATCTTCATTACCACTATGGCTTGACTTACATGTTTTTCATTCCCCTGGAAACAGAAGACTTTTATTTGTAAACCTGGAAGAACAATGGATTGTGGAATTATTCTGACAGTTCACTCACATGGAGAAGACTTTGTACAAACAACGATGCAATTGCACTCTCTGTTGAACCAAGGCCTCTTTTGTAACGGTCTTAACCTTGTGTTACTTAATAAAATTCAACCCTGATATGGGTCAGTATACTGCACAATGAAGCCTGAAGGGACCGTGTGTGAAGGCAGTGTGGTTTAGAAGAAAAAATACAGGAGTTCAGAATAAGAAGATCTACAACAGCAGTTGACATAGTGTCTGACCTTGGGCAAGTTGCTTAACCTCCTTGGACTTCACTTGGTACATCAGGGAAAGGAAGGAATGCTTTAAACATTAAAAAGTGCCCGCTGCTTTCTACTTCACAAAATTGGAGTTGGGATTAATGAAAATAATGTGTGTAGAGCAAGTTGATCTCTAGAGGAAAAGACATTAAAATATATAATATCAATGTTATTACTAATAATTATTCCAGTTGACCTCTGTGGAAAGGGGAGACAGTAGTTTGACTCTTTTGGTAGCATAATTACATAGGGAACAGGATGACTTATTTATTTATTTTTGCACTCTCTCTAAAGACCCATAAGTTAATTGTGTTTTGAACCTAGAAGACAAGATTGAGACATGGCGAACGGTTCATTCAAGCAGCCATTGAATAGAGCGTCATAATGGGCGACATGCTCTGCATAAAGGAAAGCATTGGGGACTTGGAAACAACAAGCCAAATAAACTTCTAAGCAATGAATGATTGTATTCTAAATAGTTAGAAAGGTTAAGAAGTATTTATTCTCCTGGGAAAGAGTATTTCACAAACACTTTCTCCTTTACCCACTCGTGAAACTTTTTTCTGACCTTGACTATTGATCTAATATGAAGATATGAATTTACCTTTTCTATTATTTGCAGCACTGGACATTAAACTCAGGAACTTTGTATTGAGCTATGAAGCCCATTATATATATATATATACATGTATATGTATATATATACATATATATATATATACAAATATATATACATATATATATGGCCTATACCACCACACCCAATTAAAAATATACATTTACTTACAATATACAATATTACAGTATGCCATAGCTTTCCTGGTCTTCTTTCAAGACAGAGTCTCTTAATTGGGTCTAAAAGTTACACAATTAGTGAATTCTCTAATTAGTTTTGTTTCCAGCAGATATTTCCTATCCTGTATTCTAGCTTTTGTCAAATACATCTATTCATTCAATCATTAATTCCCTCACTATTTACAAATATATGTACTATTGTTTAGGCATTGTGTTAAATGTTAAAGATAGAGAATAAAACATACATGTAATAGTTCTAGGAGACACAAGTGATGAGTGAACTTAAACAGTTGTCACACTGGGGCTGCAAATGAATGGAAGAGACTCAAGTTCATTTGAGGGTTTAGTTCGGGAAACTGCAAATAGTCAAGTCTTGCCAAATCATGAGAACCTTGAGGGAGAATAGTGGTATATGAGGTCAAATGACAACATGGGCCAAGTAATAAAATTAAGGAGGGCTCTGTAGAGATTTTTCAACACCAGTGATCTCTAGGCGGGGATGTTCATGTCTGTTGCCCTTGGGGAGTCAATTGCCCTTCTCAGTCACACATTTCTCCCTGTAGTCAGCCACAAGCACATTAGAAGACCCTGTGACATTTGCAAGTGCATTAGGGGAATTAACAAAGGCAATCGGAACCAGCCAAAGATCTTGGGCAGGTGACTCATCATATCTACTTTACTCTATACAGTTCTATAATGACACACACAAGACTGCTCTTTACAGATTTTTCCTCTTTATTGACACGGAATACTCCTCTGCAAAGATGTTATTTGGATCAGTCCCTAGCACCTCTCAACATTTCTATATACTCTCCTCTATATACTTCTGTCAGGGATCATTTACAATATGACCAATGAGTATATATTATCAGTTGAGCTAAATTTTGTGCCCAGGAATTCTAATACCTAAAGGAATTTCCCAACCCATCATCTCTAGCGTGAGTACCATAATCAGGCTTTAACAGTTGTTAGTTCCTTCATGCTTTTTCTGCCTTCACTGTAATCTAGTAAGTTTGGAGAGGATATGGTAGAAAAATAAAGAATGATAATTTGAAGATGATACTTCAAATTCCAGCAATGGATGTCACTGTCCATGTGAACTTGGGATAACCAATTGGAATGATAGTTTGTATCTGTCTTGTACAGGTTTTGCCAGCAGTAATGAAACAGTAAACGTGGAAATCTTTTGGTAACATGTAAGAATAAACAGATGAAAATATTACTAGAAAATTACTTGGAAAAGCCCTCCCTGAGTTCCTGCTGTGATTGAGCAGTGATAATTTACAGAAACTCTGAAGACAGCAAGGCCTCAGAAATGTTGACAGAACCGTGGGTGTGAAAAGTGATTTACCTATTTCCCACTATCCTTCAGAAGTTCACATGGAAATTATTCTACAGTAACACAATGTCATAAAATTTCATGAAATATTTTGAAGATATAAATTCCTATCAAGCAAAACATATATTTAATAAATGGAAATATTACAGTTAATATCAGAACAAGTAATAGAAATTCAAGTATCAATGCTATTTACACTGTTCTTTTGTATTTTAATCTCTTTTAAAATTGAATTTATTGGTACTTTTTAGGAATACATTATGATCAAATTTATCACTGAGAATTTATAGGTATATATGATATATCCTGAGTATTTTTTTCCATTCCATTGTCTCCCAATCAACATAACATAAGCTTTCCCATATGCATAAGTTTTGTTTCCATTTTTCCTTTTTACCTTCAATTTTTTTTCTCCTTTGTTGCTTTTGCCTGCACCACCTCCCTAGTTCCTCTTTCCCTGTGAACACTTTCTTCCTATTTTATAATACCTATTATACATTCTAGACCTCATTTACACCTTCAGTTTCTCACACTAGAGAAACAATACAGTATTTGTACATCTTTGTTCTATTCAGTTCACTGATAAGTATGTCCTCAAAGGAAATCAATTGAGCTATAAATGTCTGAAGTTTATCTTTCTTTATGGCTGTGTAGTACTCCATTTTATTTTCTAAAAACCATGTGTTCTTTATCTACTTACTAGTTGACCGGTTGTTGGGCTGTTTCCAAGATTTAGCTATTACAAACTATGCCACTATAAACATGGATACACACATATCACTGTAGTATGATGGCTTTACTTCTTTTGCTATTTCCCTGATGGATATATTCCTGAAATAATTATTTTTTGGCATTACTGGGATCTAACACAGGATTTTGCACCTTGCAGGAAAACGCCACCACTGAACCACATTCCCAGGCTTGTTCTTTGGATTCTTCAATTAGAAAAGTGCCTAGTTCATAGTAGATATCCAACTGATTTAAAATATATTAATACAACTTGGTCAAACATGGACAAAAATTACAAATGCAAAGTAAACTAAATGAAATCATCTAATTTTCCTGATACCATGTCAGTATTCATTGGCCAGTATACCAAAAAATGCATCATAGTCTTCAATGATAATTGTAAATCTACAAAATGATATTAACTTGAGTTAATGTGCCTGTTTAAAATGGAAGTAAAAGTCAGGTAATATTGACTGAACTAACTAATCTATTATTGGTTTGTAAAGATTTCTTTTAAATTTTGAAGTATTGTTCAATTTCTGGAATCATTTCAACAGGTTATTAGTTGTATACAATAGATAATTTAAAAAGTGCAGAGTTAAAAACTTCCCAGTTAAACCTTCCAAAGATCATTCTGAGGAATAAAAAAAAAAAAAAAAAGATCAATGACCTACTATCCTGTGATCTAGGAAATGCCCATAAAGAAAGAAAATAATTATTTTATAAAATATTTTATAGGCCAAAACCCCATAAAACATGGAATTTAATTACTTTGAAAATAATTTGACTCTAAGCACACATGCAAACATACACATATACATACATATATACACACATACACATGTAGATATATGCATACACAAAATATAATATATATATACAAAATAAACAAGATGGAAAAAGACTGAAAAAATGAATAACAAATACAAAACCATACAGTTCGTTGCTTATAAATACATCATAGTGGCTGCTGGAGAAACATAAAAGAGAAAATGAAACATGTTTTAACTTCAAAAACCAGGTAAATGGTTTTCATATAGGAAAAAATGTATTACATAACATATTCAAAACCTCATTTCATATTGCTGATGCACTAGCTATGCATTGCATAAAATGCTAAGAAAAAAACAGAATGATGAGAAATTAAACATACTCAACTTCTTTACGTTGATTTTTTCCATTTTTTGCTCTAAGTGTTTGCTTTACACCCCATTCCTAAACAATTCAATCCATTCCCGTAGCTTTAAATAACATTTATAGTACAACAATTCCCCAATTTCTGTTTCCAGCCAAGACTTCTCTGAGCTTCAGAGCTGTGTAGCTAACTTTCCGATTAATGTCTTCACTTGAGTGTCCCACAGGCGTATCAAATTAAATGTCTTCATCAGTCATGGTTCTTAGTTGCAAGCAACAGAAAGTGACTCTCACTGACAAAAAGAAGTTACAAGAAAAGATATTCAGAAGCTCTCAAAATTGTGAAGTCTAGAAAACCAAGTTCAAGGCTACGTTGCTTGAAAAAAAAAATCAAATCCACGTATTAGAACTAGCTTATTGCAAAAACCACCGTGGCTGCTGTTGTTGCCAAATTCTAGAATCTACTGCTGAAATGGCCGACACAAAATTAAGTTTCCCATAACTGACCCCCAGCACTGATGTCCTAACCTAGAGAGATGCACTTGAAAACACTGTTCCCACTAGTGATCGCTGTAGTCCATTGTCAACATCCACATGAGCAGAGTGGACATGCTTGGACCCTTCCTCTCAAATTCCTCCAGGGCCAACATCACCTAGTATTGAGCTGATGTGATTTCACAGACATAATGCCAAAAGAGATTGGAAAGAGATTGTTCAACTTCTCCCTGGAAAGTCAGAATTTAGAAAGCAGAACATTATCTTAAACACTGTAAAGACATGAAAAGGCATACACAAGGCACAGAAAGGATATATTGGGCTGTGGACTTCAAAAGAGAATTCTCCATGCCTTCCCCAATATACCTTCCCAGGTCTCTCCATTTTTAGACTTTTACACTGTGGGTAATGACATTGTCACTGTCTCAGTTATTCCCACCAGAAACCGGAAGCCTCCCTTGTTTTCACACCCACATTAAACTCCTTGCCACATCTGCCCAGACAGATGCGTCTTAACCCCACCCGCATCTCTACCACTTCTGCTATTGCTATTTGTCTAAATCAGGAGTTAACAAGTTTGCTCTGTAAAAGCCCAAATAGTAACTATTTTAGGCTTTGTGAAATACATAGAGTTTTATATGTTCTGTTTCTCTTACATCCTAAACAACCACTGAAAAAAATATTCCTACTTTTAGAGCCATCACGAAGCAGGTCACAGTAGGATTGGGACCCATGGGCCATGGTTTAGTATCTCTTGGTTACTAAAGAGAGCTAGAGCATGCTGCTCCCAGAAATTGATTTGTAGATGTCTGAGCTTGATATTAATTGATCTTTCTGCTTCTTTCTCCAATAAATAGAAAAACAAGAGTGGTATCTCAAAGTTTACATCTGATCATGTGTCTTTGTTTCTTAAAGTCCTTGAGAGGTTGCTCTTGTATACAATCAGAACTGTTAAACAGGATTCAAGCTAGTTACCATGAAAGCCCCATTGACCTGTTCTCATTTACTGCACATACATTACATCTCAGGGTACCAGCCTTCCTTCACTTCCCTGAGTGTCAACCTCTGTCCCCAGTCAATGACTTTACACACTGAATCTTCATTTCCCTTCAGCTTTCAGGGATCAGAATTACTGTGAGTTTTCTTTGACCATCTCAAACAAATTTAACTTGTTACTCTTTTCTCTCTAAGAGAACCCTGCTGTTTTCATGGATAATACAATTCCCTGTCTACAGTTATGCAATTGACTCTTTACCTTTTAGGGCTTGTCTTATCCTTTATAAAGCAAATTCCAGGAGAATAGGGACCAAACACTATTGTTTCTTCCTTAGTATAAAGTCCATGCCTAATGCTTAATAATTACTTGCCGAACAGAGGACTAAATGAATTAACCTATAATCCAGCTGGAAATGTTCAAGGGAATGTTCATGGAGCTAGTGAAATTTGAACTCAGCTTAAATAACAGGAAGAATTTAGAAAAGCAAAATAGTAAAGTTTTTTTTTTTTTTTTTTTTTTTTTACGGAAACACAGGACACTAAAAGAATATACTGTATAAAATACTAAGTTATATGGTATATAAGGGAAAGAAAATTACATCATCCTAGAAAAATAAGTTAAAGGCAAATTATGGTTGATCTTAACAGACTCAGATAAGGATTATACTTTACTGGTTAACAGGACATTCCCATATGGTGTCCAAAGGTCTTTTAATATGTTTCAACTACTCTCTCTCTAAGGGAGGGTTGCCATAGGAAGAATCCAAATTGAAGCCACGATCCTTCCCTCCTGATATTTGAATAGGCGCATAATTTATATTTCTTGAGTGTACACAGGATGTTACTTTCCTCTAAACAATCAAATATAGTAAAAATGATGGGAAGTAATTTCCAAGGTTATTTTACCTGAAGGTGTAACATCAGTTGTACTAAGAGATTTT
>PVIC010046285.1:0-14297 GCA_004025085.1 Thryonomys swinderianus
CTGCTGCGAACTCAGCAATCCTCCTGCCTCTGCCTCCCGAGTGCTGGGATGACAGGTGTGAGCCACCACGCCTGGCACTGTGGTATGTGGTACTGATTGCTGGTGGGCGTGAGTCACCACGCCCAGCATTGTATGTGGTTACTGGGATCGAACTCAGGACCTTGCGCTTGCAAGGCAGGCGCTGGAACCACTGAGCTAAATCTCCAGCTCACCAATTGTATTCTTATTACCATTCATGAAAGTATCCAGCCTTTGTCCCCAGTGCTGGGATGCATTTGCAAAATATTTGAGTTTCTGACAAATTAAAAGAAGAAAATTGAAACATCATGTAATTTTAATAAACATTATTAGTGTTCACACTAATATCTGTTCACACTAATAAACATTAGTGTTCACACTAATATAATACACTAATATTGAGATTTTGATTTGATTTATCAACCCAAATGCCACTAATTCCTTTTGCATACTGCTGGATTATGGTCTTGTGGATTTTAAGATCTGGTAGGGTTCCTTTTTTTTTTTTTTTTTGGCTTGCTTTAAATTTTTATTGGTACATTTTATATACACATCATGATCAAACTCAACATTAAAAATTTGTACCAGTATGTGACACAACTTAATTCTTATTTCTTCCCTTTCCCCTGCCCACCCTACAACCTCCCCACACCTTATGTACAGAATCTTTGTCTCCTTTTTTTTCAAGGTGTTTGTAAAAGTGTAAAATGGAGGAGCATATCCGCATCGATTGTGGCATGGAAATATTTCCTTTTAAGTCAGTGAAATTCAGTACCCTGATCTCATGACATAAGAGGCATGAGACAAAGTGGTTTCTGCATCTCATGGAGGGCACCTGCTGGGTAAATCTCCTCCATTGTGTTCACCACCAAATGCAAGCGTGCAAAGCATAAGCGACTCTAATATGGTTCGTGGGCTTTGTCCGCTGCTGCTGGAGTGGCGCTGTGAGCAGGGTCCCCGGGAAGAGAATGCCTTTGTCAGTAAAGGGCCTTTTGTTCCTCTGCAGCCGGGGCAGCCCCGCCTCCTGCGTGGGAAAGCAGCCGGGAGCCCTCTGTCCTGTCTCACAGCAGAAACGTCTGTTTTATGACCTCTTGCTGAACGAGGAGATGGGGGAAATAAATAGCATTGAAGAAAATATCCTTATTTGCTATTTTTTCTCAGATATGCATTTCTCACAATGAGTATTTTTATTTCTTTAAAAAACTAAAGTAACTCAAAAGCAAATGTATAGCTTGTGTTATGTTTGCTGAAAAAATACAGGATTGCTTTTGAAATTTTGAGTGTGGTTGCTATGTACTGTGTCCTTGTGTGCAAAGATAATCATAAAATAATAATGCTACCTGAACACAAATTTCAAGAATTCAGAAGAAAAAAAAATGTTGAAGTATGAATTTTTCCATAAGTGTTTCTCAGGTCCACAAACACACAGACTCCATTTTGATACATGCCATTTTAAAAATATGACCAGTTTAAAATTTTTTTTTTTGCTTTTTGGAGACAGGGTCTCGCTTTGTAGTTCAGGCTGGCCCTGAGCTCACTATGGTGCCCAGGCAAGCCGCCGCGAACTCAGCAATCCTCCTGTCGCTGCCTCCCGAGTGCTGGGATGACAGGCGTAAGCCACCATGCCTAGCATTATATGTGGTTACCGGGGATTGAACTCAGGTCCTTGCGCTTGCAAGGCAGGCGCCAGAACCACTGAGCTAACCCTCCGGCCCCAGTTTAAAATTTTTTGTCCATTATTATATTTGACCCTCACCATGGCCCTACAAATCCGGTAGTGTTATACCTGTTTCTCACATGAATAAGCTGAGGAAAATTTAAATAATTTCCTTAGAATGTATTATGATGAGAAGCAGAGTTTGGATTTTAGCTATCCTTATATGTCTCCCAAGAGATGTCTTCCATTAACCCTATCCTACTATATCCCCCCATGGCTCAAGAAACTGTTTGGATAGAAACCTGGCATTTCATGTGATTAGGCAGTGTACATTCGAGAAAACTTTCAGAGCTTTCCAGGCTCATCTTCAAATCCCTTCCCTAGCACTGTAGTCCGTACCGGAGTGCTCTGTCTCCATCTTTCTCTGTCTCTGCATCTGTCTGTGTCTGTCTGTCTGCCTCTGTCTCTGTGTCTCCTCTCTTTGAGTACAAGGAATTGAACTCAGGACCTTCCCCTCGTCAAGGAGGCGTGAAACCGCTGAGCTCCCCCTCTGGCCCTGTATCAGAGCTCTTCAGAGACCACTGTCGACACAGTCTTAAAGTGTCCTCTCTGTTCCCACTCTGGGATTCGTCTGAGATCTATTTCCTCTGCCACAACAGTAATCATGCAGGTGCCCAGTGTCTCTTGATTGGTAAATTATTTGAATAAGAGGCATCGAGATGGAAGGAATGTGGCAGAAATCCCAGAACAGGCTGCGTCCTCACACGGGGAACTAGAAATTACATAAAGAAGAAGCAATAGAACAGTACGGCTCTGCAGAACGTGCCCTGAGACACACTGCACCTGACAGGATACAGATGAAGGTTTCAAGTTTCTGTCATTCGGTGGGAGCTTCTGTATGTACCCTCTGTCCCACCTGCCCGAACCGCATACACCAAGGCTCTATTTACCTCCCCGGCTGTTCCACCTTTTCCCAGACAAGTATTTGTGGGAAGAAGCTGCAAAGGGAGCTCCCACGTTATGGAAACAAACTACTTCATCTTCACTCCTCTTAGTAGTCTTTCCTTATGGGTCGTATAAGCACAAAGTACATTGGCTACATTATTGTTTCCCTCACCCACAAGAGGAAAATTATATCGAGTACCACATACAGTAGTCTTGACAATCGAATCATCCTGCGAAGGGTGCTTGCTAGGTGGAGTAAATTCTGCCAGTGTGATAGTTTTGCTGGCCAGTCAGAGCAGTGAGAAAGTCTGGACAAGTGTTTCCCAGTCCGTTTTCAGCTCTCAGCCAAAGGAGGTGGACTCCATGGTATTGGACACAAATCAAGTAGATAAGCAATTAAAACGGTTGTGTTCAATCCTCTTACATTATGTTTGTACTTACTCAATTGCTACAACATTTATTGAAATTGTTCATTAGGGCGTTGGATTTTACTCTTCTATTTCTATCAGTTAGTAATTTGTGTACCCGGTGTGAGGGTTTGATATGAGTACCAGATTTGAATAGTTGTATACTCCTGGTGAGTTATAAAATAATGATTTTATTTGAGCATGGAACTCAGGACCTTGTTGTACTGGGCAAGCACTATGCCACTGAGCTACATACCCAGCCTTAATTTAATGTTTACATATCATTCTTATTGTTGTTGTTGTTTTAAGACAGGGTCTTGCTTTGTAGTTCAGGCTGGCCCTCAACCCACTATGTAGCCCAGACTGGCCTTGAACTCACAGCAACCCTTCTTCCTCTGCCTCCTGAGTGCTGGGATTGTAGGTGTGAGCCACTATGCTTGGCTAAATATCATTCTTCTGTATCACCAGAAATATTTACCTTTTATATACTTTGTCTCTGCTACAGTCACAGTACCTATTATGTTAATGTTTCCCCTCTTATTTTAATGTCCTTTCAATTTCTTATACCACACACATGCATTTTAAATAAATTGTTTCATTTAACTCAGAAAATTTAATGGATTCAGACTCTCATGTCTTACATAGGTTTGGTCACATTCAAGATTATTGTACTTGTACTTCAATCTAAAATGGATTTTTAAATGATTCGCCATAACACAAAATGCATGAACTTGGCTTAATTCTATATAATAGGTTGATCATGCACCATATCCAGAGGGTGGAACACCATGCCATTTTCTGGAATTTAAGGTGTTGCATTCTATCATCAATCATTTGCTTACAAAAAAAGAAAAACTAACACATACATTTAAAATGTGAACCCTTCAGGTATTGAGAAATACCTGCATCATGGTATAGAACAGATTTTTTTCTTTTGATTTTGAAATAGCTGATATTAATTGGGAATGCAGTTTCTATTAAAGAATATATATTTGAAAACTCTTTAGACCAGTGGATGAAACTTATTTTCATACCAATAGCAACTGGAAAACAGCTGTTTAAATATTTTGAGGTATCTACTGTTAACTAAATTTAGAAAGGTTTTAAGTTGGCTATAAGTGCAGTAAACATTGGAATCAGTGGGATTTTCTGTACATATGTATGAAGCAGTTTTCAGCCCTTATTGTACTGACAGTACTGCTAAAGGGCAAACCCTGAAACAATACAGCTTTTAAACTTAAAATATCTGGTAAACTATCACTGAAATTTTTTTCTATTGGTAGGAGAAAACTGCTTTCCATTAATGAAGAATTCATCCCTTTCAAACATTTCAAATATGACAATTTTATAAATGTGATTTGAATAAATTATTTAAATTCCTTTTCCTATTTATTTTCTCCAGGATACAGTCTCTCAGCAAATGATTTATAGTAATGACTGTTGCCTTTGATTTTGGAGTGTGGTAGTTAAGTTAAACGTGAACTCTTTGGTCAGACTGAAACTGATGCAAAGCTTTGTGCTGTGCTTTCTCTCTTCAGTGATAAAGTACTCACAGAATTTTAAAGTTAAGCATTTTTAAAGAAAATATAACCCTTTAAGTTTTTAAACTACTTTAATTGAATCATGCTTTTTCTGTTATTATAAATGTTCATAAATATTTTATTTAGCTTTGATTCCTTTCTATATATCCTTCTACAGTCTTTCCATTCTTTTGTTGTGGTTTCAGTATTTATACTGTTTACTCTTTTAGAATAGTACTTATTTAATAAGGAAATTTCAGTGAAATCTTTCTTGGAGAATCTAGAAAGTGATATCTTGATATATATATAATATTAATATAACATATTATAATATATAATATATAATATAAAATACAATAATAATATAACAATATTATATATATATATATTTTTTTTTGAGACAGGGTCTCGTTTTGTAGTTCAGGCTGCCTCAGAGTTCACTATGTAGCCCAGGCAAGCCTGGAACTCAGCAATCCTCCTGCCTCTGTCTCCCAAGTGCTGGGATGACAGGTGTGAGCCACCATGCCCAGCACTGTGGTATGTGGTACTGATTGCTGGTGGGCGTGATATATATATGGTTGAATGTAAGCAATCTGAGCCTAAGATTTGCTGCACTGGAACAAACATTTCTGTATTTATAATGGAAGAGTAAGTTATTAGTGTCACATAAGTTACCACGGTTATGATTTCTAAGTCCCTTAAGATCAGTGTCTGGTATATATGGCTATATTTTCAATAGTTGAGGCTCACTGATATCTGTGCAGCAGCAGAGAAAGTATACACACTACTCATACAACAGCCCACACTGCTACCCTCTGGCTTTCAGCTTTCAGCTCTGCATTTATTTTAATGATGTAAACATATACATTATGGCATATATATTCTTTTGAATATTTTTCAAACACATAACTTTAATCCATATATATGCATTACATAAATATACGTATATCACTCTCAAATACATGTTTCCAAATATAAACACTGTCACATTAAACTAAACAAGATAAAACCATGTAAACATGTGCACCTGGTTTTGGTCAAGTAAAGCAGAAGTCACAATAAAACCGCAAGTTAACAAGTGCACTTGAAAGGGAAGGCGGGGAATAAACAGGCATGTAAACAAGCAGCAGCTGCAAGGACTTGCAAACGTCCATGGTTTTAAGGCTACTGTAGCAAAAAGCTTATAATTTAGTTAAGACGTATTTCACCCTGTCATGTTTCTTCTCGAACGATTTCACAATGAGTGTGGAAATTCTGTAAACAGTAGACTAGAGCTAAGTGAACCCTTTTTAAGACAGATATGACAACACAAGTCATCTGACAGTGATATTAATTTCACCCAACAATAGTTTTAAGGACTTTTTTGTTTTTTTAACACAGAAAAACACCATCATCATATAGAGAGAATAAAGGGGAGATACACAGGAGAACAGAGAAAATGCTGCATAAAGATTGCCTCAATAGCCCTGAAAGCAGCACACGTGACAGCCAAGAAAGGGAGAACAGGCAACAGAAGACAGCACAGCCTGAGCAGTTTAGGCCATATGCCATAGCATGATGCTACAGCTTGAAATTAAAATATTCTTCTAGCTGATAATAAAGCAAGAGCCACTGGTCAGCAGAAAAAGGAATACAATTTCTCAGTGTAAGAAACTTTTTAAGCAGCACAGTTGCGAGAGGAAGCACAGCAAGCTCCTTTTTATTGCTCTTAAGGAGCTCGTATTTCTCTGGCACCTGCACAGGCTCCAAAACTTGATGCCAGTATATGCTGGATGATCCACCACCTGGCCTGGGATAATGCCCTCCCCCACCCCGAGAGTACTCATGCTTATAAAAACAATTCTCTCCAAATGGGCAGTGACCCCTGCCTCCAGCAAAATACATGCAAGCCTTGTGTCTCATTCCCTCCTTATATTCTCGAATAAGCTTCTCTTTCTCCTCTTCATCCTCCACCCAGAACTCACTGGGAATCACAAAGCTGGAAGAGACCCTGCACTGTGGGCAAGATTTACTGATTCTATTCTCAAACTGTGTGCCACTTCTCCAGGTGCGAATACAGGTAAGACAGTAGGTGTGGTTGCAGCTGTAAAGGATGCCAAAGCGGCGGTCACCAGGCTCAAGTTTTTCATAGACAACCTCCATGCAGATGCCACACACCTTGTCTATACTGCGCTGCACAGCAAATGAGAGTTCCATATCCCTCTCATGTAATTCAAGACATAACCTTGTATGGGCTTCCCTCTGGACAGGATCAAAAGGGTGCAAGGCCTGCAGCCCACACATGTCACATACGTCACCATGCAGGAATAAACAGGTCTCCCCATAAATGCATACTCCCCTCTGAGCATAGCGGCAAAGTGGCATCCACATAGCCATGCCTGCAACCATCTGCCTGCTTGGAATAACTGGACTTGGGCTTGGTAGAGGAGCCAGGGGAGCCTGGGGAAGAGTCATGCGACCTCGGTAGGGCTGTCCTGGAACAAACTCAACAGCACCCACCCAGCCTTCTGCACCTGCTCCTCCTCCACCAGCTTCAAGTCCTGCATTATCTGTCTCAGCTCTTACAGCACCTGAACCACTCTGAGGCAAGAAGCTTGAGGATGCAGAAGGGGAGGCTTCTGGCTCTTCCTGAGTCTGGGGCTGGCTAGGCACAGCCTCACTGCCTGCAGAGGCTGGAGGAGGGGGACCATGGCTCCCCTTGGCCATCTGCTGCCTAGAGAGGTCATGGGAATACCGGCAATTCTCCCCCTCCTTGCACTGACCATGCACATAATACCTGCAAAGGATTTGCTTGGTCCAGGTGCCACTGCTCCTCTCTTGCAGAGAACTGGACCTGGCCCGGACCCTTAAGGCTTGGGGAGGCCTGGAGCTATGGGAGCGTGGCTGGACAGGACTCACAGCCATAGGGAAGGTTGCTGGGCCAGTTGCCAAAGGCAAAGAAGCCGGAATTTCCTCAGATTCTCCAGAGGCCCCAACCCTGTCCAGGTCGGGCCAAGACCCCCCCTCTTCTGTGACCTCTGCCCCGGTGGCCCCGTGGCCCCCCAAGGGAGCTGCAGAGTCTTCCATGACGCCCCCTGCCCCCTGCGGTGACCTTTCAGGCCTGTCCTGGGGTGTAAACTTCTTTGAGGCTTGATTGCTGAAGCTTGAGCTTGGTTCCAAATTTTCTGGAAAAAAAGAGAAAATTAAAACGTTTTTTGCTTCCTGCCCCTTCTCTAAGCTCCCTATGACTATTTCTTCCTACCCAGGACAGGCAGCATGGGGCACACTTCCTGTGTGAACACCTCATGTACTACCAGGTTGTAGCTCAGATGAGCAATGTGTCATATCTTTTGTTCATGATCACAGTGGCCATTGGAGACCCCTTTCTCAAGTCTCTGCTTCTGTTTCACTGTGCTGCAGCAGCTCCTAATCCTCTGCTCCACCTCTTCTCTTCAGGATGAGGTATTAATTGGATCTTGTCTAATTTTTATCATACACATTTTAAAATTGTTTCATATGCTTGTAAAAATCATAATCTTTGTTTTCCTTTTGGTTTAGGAGTTCATCTTATAGATTCTGAGACATTTTATTTGTAAATATTATAAATGCCCCATTCATTCTTTTGTCCCTATACACCTCTATGTTTCTTATAGATCCTCAATCTGGAAGACCTACGTATTTCATTCTATTGACAAGAGTTCTCTTGGTCTCTCCTTTTTTTTTTTTTTTTCTTAATTCTTTGGCTTAAATTGGATACGCTTTCACTAGCAAGGAATTAACAGGAAGCCTTTCTTATATAAAACTAGTTAGCGTTTTTCATGTGTCTGCTTTTGTTGTAATATATAATGACATATTCTAGTGTGTAACAGTGCCAGACTCCTTCCAGTCTTGCTGCCTTAGTAAGTCCCTGCCCACATTGTGACCCCAGGCTTTTTGTTTTCTCTGTTGTTTAATTTATGGAGGCTCTTTGTTTTCCTTCTTTTTTTAAAATCTAGATCTGTGAATATTGTGACAGGAGAGATTTTATTACATATTCTCTGCCATATGCCTCTCAAGTACCACATTTTAATTTCCACATACATGAGTATTTTTTTGCTGTGTAGATATTGTTTTAAGATTGATAATTTTATTTTTATTTCTGTTCTGCTAAGAGCACTTACTATGAAAGCAAACTGAATTATATCATGTGGCTTTCTATATTTCTGAGAAGTGATTGTGTGTTCATTCATTTTCTTAACGTGACGTTTTGAACTTATAACATTTCAAATATTTAACTTACTTTTTAATTCCAAAGAATAGAATTTTCCTTGCTAAAGCAAGTTGTTTCTTGAAAAATTGTACTACTAAATTTTTATTTTAAAGTGGAATAAAATCTGAAAACTTATGACACACTCAAGTCTTAATGAAGCAAGTTAAAAATCTCAAAGCAAATCAGCAAATAATAAAGATAGCAAAAGCAGTAAATTTTAAAAGATAAACATGAAAGAAGGGAGATAGATCAAACAAAAGCCCTTGAAAAGATTATTAAAACTGATACATTTCTGGTATAAATGATCCAGGAAAATATGAAGAAAGTTCAATAATCAAGAAAAAAATGTTTAAAACTGACTTCAAAAGTTAATATCAGATGGTAAAAATTATGGGAGACTATAGGAAAAATGGGTTAGTTAAATATAAATTTTATATCACATGGGTATCTATCTATCTATAATAAAAATTTCAGAAGGAAATATAAGAAATATAAATAAACCATGAAATAAATTATATATGTAATTGAAATAATTCTTCACATATAAGATTTTGGATTTTTTCTTATGAAACAAATACAAAGGTAAAAAGCCGTATTTATTATTGAATGATCTGTGCAGGACAATAAAGCAAATAAATATGTAAAACATCTTAGAAATGGAGAGAAATTATTAATGAAAGGAAGCAAAAATTGGGAATAATTTACAGATAAGATGGATTAAATATGTATTTTGAGCAAGAGAAATGGACAGAAATGCAACATTAAAATGCAGCTTTATTTCATTCTTTTTTCTCACTGTTTTATAATAAATGACAATTAACATTTTATATCAATAGTATTTATGATATTAAAGGTTAATTAGCTTATGAATTAAGATTGTACAATAATATGAAAAGGTTTTTTTTGTTTAGGAAAACCTCAATTAATTAATTTCAAAAACAAGGCAAGGCAGATGGCTCAATGGTTTTAAAATTTTTTTCTTAATTTGTTAATCATTTGCTACTCTTCCATCATGAATTTAGGAAATCTATTAGGCTTTGTAATTTTCAAAAGTCTGACACACTGGAATCTTTGGAAGTACACATTCTTTTTTCTTTTCTAAATGTGTTTATTAATAAATATGTTTGACAACCTACTGATTTTTTTTATGAGAAATACAGACAGCACAGTTCTGAAGTTGATATACCAAGCCCTCTCCAGAATCACAAAAATAAGAGTCCAGAACATGCATAGATCTAACACTGTAGAATGGTGGTATGTTTTTGGCACTGTGTGTACCTCAAGTTTGTCTCTCCTTTTGGAGACCAGCTCTTTCCTGTAGAATTTACTACAGAGCATTTTTATATGTTCAGTTCAACAGAGTATCATGTATACTCCTGATGCTCTTGAGTAGCTGAAACATATCTAAGGTGAGGGAGAATCTAAATTTTTATTTAAGTATAAATTT
This sequence comes from Thryonomys swinderianus, assembly GCA_004025085.1. Taxonomy (NCBI): domain Eukaryota; kingdom Metazoa; phylum Chordata; class Mammalia; order Rodentia; family Thryonomyidae; genus Thryonomys; species Thryonomys swinderianus. The sequence continues at coordinate 10,223 of PVIC010046285.1, forward strand.
AATGTAAATATCTACATAAGCCTAATAAGTACTGATTGGTAACTGAAATTTAATATAGTATTTGCCATCCTGTCTCCTAAAACAAAGGAACTGAGAAATGGAATATTTCGTAACCCAAGCAGAGCTGTGCTACAAGGGCCTGGAAATGTGTGCTTTGAAATCACCACTTCTACTGCTCCAAATCGTGTTCATATTTTTTTTCATCTCATAATGACTCTATCTTCTACTTTGATAATGGGAATATTTCAAATATGATATCTTAATGTAAATTTTTTTTTGAGATAGGGTCTCTCTTTGTAGTTCAGGCTGGCCCTGAGCTCACTGTGTAGCCCAGGCAAGCCTCGAACTCAGCAATCCTCCTGCCTCTGCCTCCCGAGTGCTGGGATGACAGGTGTGAGCCACCACGCCCGGCTTAATGTAAATTTTTATCTTAAGCTTTTAAACATCATATCAGACCAAATGACAGGAAATATTGGAAAGTGCTTCTTGACAGAAATACAAAACAATTTCCTAAGTTAAATAATTTGTTACCTTAAAATAATTTTCTGGTTGCCTTTCTTGTCCACTTTATTTTTTGTTTACACCACGTACACTGTTTCACATGGTCTCTGGTCATTTGGCACAGAAAAATCCCCTAACTGGCCAGCATTTGGGAGCTCAAGCAGAGCAAGTGAAGGCAGAGATTCTGCTGAGCAGACAATGCTAAGCATTTAGGTCACAGGAGATGTGGTGAAAAGTAGGGGTGACAGCAACGCAGAGCTGCAGTTAAACAATATCTTGCCTTGGTGAATGTTTGCAGGAAGAGATGGGAACAATCGGATAGTCCTTCAGCTTTCCACTCCAAAATGCTTCAGGCCACTGAGCCTGCTCTCATGTGTTTAATGCATCCACTTTGAAAGAGCACTCAATAGTGTCAGAGCTGCTGCCCTCCAAAAACACAGAGGCTATGGAATTGATATCACCTGCATTTGAGACGCATGCACAAGGAAGCAATTAAGTGAAACTGTCTAGATCACGGACTGGGTTCACATGCTCACCGAGACATGTATTTTGTATTTATCAATCGTGCTTTAACTGTATCTGAAAACAACAAGCAGAATGATATCAGTAATGCTGACTGGTGCAAAAGTATGCTATCAGTTACACACGAGATAATTTCAAGAGTAAAATTCCTGGAACTACAGAAGGCACAAACGGAACAAACTCAGAGACGAAGCTGAAATGGAGCAAAACCTTGACCCGCACATGTGCGGGGCTACAGTCTGGGAGAGAGCAGGTGTGAGACACACGAAGATGTGTGACTTACGTGTACAAATGGGGAATGAGTCGGCTAATTGGACTCAGACAAGAAGGGGAGGCAGGTCACGTGGAGGGAAAACAAAGTGCTGAGGTTGGCTGTGTGTGAGAACCAAACAGGGAAAGGTTTAATCACAGCCAAAGGATGAATTTATAATGACATATATGTTGTCAGCTACAACCTGAGCCCCTTGTGATAGAAAGGTGTAACTAACACTGCATTTTGGTAGGGGGACCAAATCCTGCAGAGATCATTGAGTGTTTTTAGATGATAAGGAACATAATGTTCCTATTTTATGGAAGTTTATACTACGTAATATTGTTTCCCTGAAGGGTATTATCTATCAGCTTTTACCTTGGCTTAGTAAATGTCTAGGAAATGTTCATTCTCTGCAACCTTTCGCGCCCAACACCCGTTAAACTTTCTTCTGGATGACAGCCATTCCAGTAGGAAGGTAGTGGTAATGACTGGGGCTCCTGCCTGCCTTTCTGTGAGTTCCAGGAGAAAAGAATTTTATGATTCCCTCTACACATCTGTGCCTCTCATCTTGAACTCGTCTTTGCCTATGGAAAGAAATGCAAAATTTGCATTCCTGAAATCAAGACTTTGCATCGATTGTTTTCCCTTCTTGGAAATTTTCTTTTGGGGATATACTACTGAGGACTGAACTCAAGATCACACACTTAGGAGGCATGCACTGGAAACTCTCAACCAAATTCCCAGCTTGAGTTGTGTATGTATAAGACAATCTGTGGATACTTGGTACCTGTAGATTGGGCTTCCTGATTACTAATATTCACCCATTCCCAGAGCTCTTACTTCAGGATGTTATGTACAAATTCTCAACTGCAAAAACCAATAAAAACTACTTAAAAATATCAAAGAATGCAGTAGATGGGGAGGGCAAAAACTGAATAGAAATTAAACACAGGAGAACACAATATTGCAGGAGTTGCAAGCATTCTTTCTGTGAACTTGGGCCCCATGTAAATCAGACGGATCTGTTCATAGACAGATCCGTGGGGGATGTTCTGGGCAGATCACTCCCCTCTCAGGCTGCTTGCTTTAGGCTCATGTGGACAGGACTCTAACACCTTTGCTTCACCAGGCTCCTCTTCTATGCCCATAGAGTGTCAGAGCCTCATAAACATGTGATGAATCCTCTATGAACACTATTCCAAAGCAGAACCCTCTTCCATTAAATTGAGAGTGTCCCTGTGAAGGAACAGAATTTAAGTGCATTGGTCAGGCAATGTGTACGTCAAATATTAATGAATTTGACATGAATAAATTCGTGTTTCATCATATCCAAAAGAATGGTAGATGGGAAGTCAGAAACACATCTGTTCTGAGGCATGTAAGCCAGGTGGATCTGGAAGATTAAAACACCATATGGAGATGATTCTTGAGATTCGGGTGTTTCTTCCAGGGGAGTTAGGGCTAACCTTTCTGGAAAGGGAAGGGACATATCCCTGAGTGAATCTGTTTGGTCTGAAGCCTCCCGTGGAACTAGAGAAGGCACAAGTGGAGGAAATCGAGAGTAGATGTGGACAGGAAGCCAAACCATGACTCATCCACTCGTACAGGGCTGGGGTCTGGGAGAGCGTGTATGAGGGACATGAGGTAGGGTCACTTACTTAGACTGACAGGGAGAGTGTTGGCCAATCGGACTCAAGGAGGAAGTAGAGGCAGATTATGTGAAGGGTAAATAAAGCACTGAATTTGGCTGTGTGTGAGAGCTAAAAAGGGAAATTTTGAATCATGGCTAAAGGACGAATTTCTGATGACAAATATGATTTGAACAAGAAGCTGAGCCCCGTGTGAGAGAAGTGTAATTTGCACTGGATTTTGGGAGGTTTACCAAACCCTGAAAACATCAAATATGATTTCTAGATGCTAAGGAACACTAATGTTCATATTTTATGGAATTTTATACTATGCAATATTGTTTCCAAACAGGGTTTTATAATATTTTGCCCTGGTTTAGCCAGAATCCAGGAACTGTTCTTTCTCTTCACCCTTTCATGGCCAGCACCTGTGAAATCTTCTTACAGAAACAGCTATTCCAACAGGACTGTGGTGATAATGCTCAGGGCAATTGCATGCCTTTCTATGAGTTCAGGAGGCTGAGCATTTTACTATCACCTCTACATGTCTGTGTCTCTCATCGGGAACACATCTAATCCTGTGTAAAGCAAAGCAAAATTTGCATTTGTTAAATCTTGCCTTTGCATCACTTATCTTCCCTTTTTTCCATATTTTTCCTTGGGTAGTATGGTTCAGATGATTGAACTCAGGACTTTGCACTTGGGAGGCATGCAAAGGAAAGTGTCAGCTAAATTCCCAACTCGAGTTGTGTGTGTACACGACAAGTTGTGGACAGTTGCCACCTGTAGATTGGGCTTCCTGAGTAGTACTATTCACCCATTCACTGAGCTCTCCCCTCAGGATATTATGTACAGATTCTCTAATGCAAAGGCCAATAAAAACTAGTTGAAATTGTCAAGGAACGCAGTAGTCTCAGCAGGAAGAAAACGAATGGAAAAATTCAACACAGGGAACACCATATTGCAGGAGGTGCAAGCATTCTCTCTCTGAATTTGGGTCATATGGAAATCAGAGGGATCTGTTCAGAGACAGATCCGTGGGGGATGTTCTGGGCAGATCACTCCCCTCTCAGGCTGCTTGCTTTAGGCTCATGTGGACAGGACTCTAACAGCTTTGCTCCACCAGGCTCTTCTTCTACGCCCACAGAGTGTCAAAGCCTTGTAAGCATGT
>PVIC010046286.1:0-14299 GCA_004025085.1 Thryonomys swinderianus
TTGCCCTTGCTAGGCAGGCGCCAGAACCACTGAGCTAAATCTCCCACCTTAGTAATGGAATTTTACACTTCAAATTTTTGTCTCAACCCATCTTGCCAAAGAGTAATAAATGCCATTAAAGTTTTCAAAGACTTAGATATGGCATGTTTGATTCTCTCATATATTCTGATTTGATCTTTATTTACTTTCTTCTATTTCTGTGGATTACATTTGCTAATCCTTTAATTATTTTTCTAGACATCTAGAGAGATGATATATAAATTCTGTTTTTCTCTAACAGGTTAAGTTAAGCTATGAATTTTCTTCTAACTATGGCTTTAGATGCACCCTGTAGGTAGATTTTCATTATCACTTAGTTTGAATTACTATATGATTTTCACTGTGATGTTTACTATAACATATTGACAATTTGAAAGTGAATTTCTTAATTTGTTAAATCTGAGGGGTTTTATCCAGTCCCAGAATATATTTTTGTATGAATTTAATCAGTTGATCTTTATTGAAATTTACTTTCCCCCCACAAAATTAAATTTCAAGTATTCCTTCAAAAAATATGTTCTATATAGTAGATGTGTGCATCTACTATTTAACACATATTATATATATTGTATATAGTGTAATTTGTATGTATATAATAGATCAAAATCATAAATCATATTATTCAAACCATTACATTTATGGATTCTTTTTGTCTCCATATCTAGTTATTTACTGGGAATGTGTGTTAATACTTTCACTCATTAAAATTTGACTATTTTCCTGTTAAGTTTTGAGACTATTATTTAATATATATAACTTTAAAGTTTCTCTATCTTCCCAGTGGACTGAACTTCCTGACACTTTATATCTTCTCTTTCTTTCTCATAAAGCTTTAAAATCTACTTTGATATTAATATAACTATGCCAGTTTTCTTTGGGTAATATTTGCACTGAATATTTTACCATTTTTCTCTCAACCTTTCTGTATCTTTGTACACAAGTGTGTCTCCTGGGAAGAGTATATAATTGTCTTATTTTCCCTTTAGTTTGATCATCTTTGTACTTAGTGAAGGACACTTAATCTTATTATGCTTAAAAAAACACCAATATATTTAGTTTAACTATGACATTTTATTATTTATGTTTTATTCATCCCAACCAGTTTTATGTTTGCTTTCTTCCTTTCACACGTTCTTTTAGATTAAGTATTTTTTCATTCTAGTATTTTGTAAGTTATGAAGACTCTGTTTGTTTGCACTGTGCTGTTCTTCCCAGAACTCTGTAGTGATTATTCTACCACACACAGCCTTAAATTATGAAAGTATAGAGGGCCAAGGATTTAGCTCAGTGGTTCCAGTGTCTGCCTTGTAAGCACAAGGTCCTGAGTTCGATCCCTGTTACCACATACCACAATGCCAGGTGTGGTGGCTCACGCCTGTAATCCCAGTACTCAGGAGGCAGGAGGATTTCTGTGAGTTTGAGGCTTGCCTGGGCTACATAGTGAGCTTCAGGGCCAGCCTGAACTACAAAGTGAGACCCTGGCTCAAAAAAAAAAAAAAAAGAAAAAATTTTAAGTTAATTGTAAGTAGTCTAGCTAGATATACAGGCATGGATATTGCAGACACATATAGATGTCCGTTGCTGCCCATTTTCTAGAGAATGCTAACTAATACCCCAGTAAAGTCCCCCAACACTGGTCCCCATTCAGTTCTTGGCCACCAACTGTCTTCTACTGTGGGTTAACAAGTATTTCCATTATGTGGAATGACTTTTCTGACCACAAAGTACCACACACACACACACACACACACACACACAAATGTATATGTACAAAACAAACACCCATACACACACATACCACACACAAAAATCACACAAGCTCTCTATACATATGCACACATCACACACACATACTGTATAGTACACCATGTACAACACTGATATAAATGCAACAAATACACCCAACAAATGCATGCAACATGGGTACACATATATACTACATATATACCACACATCACACATATACATGCCATACACGTGCACACACAAACATGCATTGTTTCTGTATACAGCCGACTCTGATTTTATAGGTCTTGTCTCATAGATCACTCCCCAGGGGAGACCTCTCCAGCTCTCTAAAGTTCAGGGATTCTCTCTCCGTGTTGATGCACTTCTTCCAGGGCACTATCACATGGCGCATTCATCGCTTTGCCTATGTGGCAATCTCTCCCTCCTCATCAGGGTACAAATTCTACTCCAGCAGGCACTCCCCTGCTCTGTCCTCCACCTGCCCCATACCTGGTACATGGTCCATGCCCAGCAGTCTCATCCAGGCATCTCAGAGTGAGCTACATCGCACATCTTCCTGGTACCCAGTCTCCTCTTCCATTCTGCTTTTCTCTGCAGCTTACCTGGGATGAGGCTGCCAGTCTCAGCTGCATTTTCTTGCTTGGCTTGTAGCTGATGGAAGTAATATGAGAGTTTGGGCCACGAGACAGGAACAGAAGCCATGTGAGCAGGCTCCTGAAGGTGGTTCAAATAAGGAAATTCCCCGCCCTGCATGAAGCCTCAGACTGATGGTGGACTCAGTGCGGGTGACCCAGGCTGAAGCCTCAACCTGTTCAAGCGCTGCCACCGGAGCCCCAGGAAGGAGCACCCTGTCCCTCCAGGCCCGCTGTGGGCCACCCAACAATTCTGGATTGTTATGTGTGAAAGCAGCCCCTCCTCGTCTAAACCACAACACTCTGACTCTCCTTGCTGTCACCGGTTCCCAGGTAGGAGCCTGCGTGACGAACAAAGGGAGGTTAGAGCTTCCTGAGGTCCTGTCTGAGGTACAGTAGTGCTTCCCACATAAGGACAGTTTGGTCCTCAAGGCACGTTTGGCAATGTCTGCAGGCATTTGCTGTTACCACAGCCTGAGGTTTGGGGACCACCATTGGCATATCACACACAGAGGCCAGCAGTGCGCTAAACTCTCCAGGCTGCAATGTCTCGGTGCCAAAGTCAAGAACCTCTGCTACAGAGGAATAGCTGACTTTCTGAGGGGACAACTACTATTCAATCCAATCTCCTTCAAGGGAGGGGTTAGTCTTTTTCCCTTCAAATCCCCAAAGTTAATCTGAGGACCTCGCACAGAGCAGGTACAGAGTGAATGTGAGTCTCTCCGGCCCTCACACATGGGACCCCAGGCCTGATTATCCTTCCTCACTCAGCTTCCCCTCCCCCTTCTGCTTCCTTGAGGAACTTGCCCTAACCTGTGTCAGGACAGAGGCTTACTGTGGGCCTGGTATCACTCTTCCGTGCTCCCAAAGTACTGGTGCAACCACCGTGGAAATCACTGTGGCAGCTCCTCAAAAACTAGAACTAGAGGCTTCATTTGACTCAACTATTTCCCTACTATTCCCAAAAGAATTAAAAGCATCATACCACAGTGACATATGCTCACCCGTGTTGGTAGTCACACAGTTTGTAGTAGCTACATCTTAGAAACAACCCAAATCCCCACCAACCAGTAAATGAATAAAAAGATGTGGTATTTTTATATAATGAAGTGCTCTTGAGACATATAAAAAGATAAATTTGAGACATTTATAGCTAAATGGATGCACCTTGAGACCATGCTCCCAAGTTAAATAAATAGAACACACATATATAAATAGTGCATTGTATGTCTGGTGTGAAAAGCTGAAAGCATAAATAAGAACTAAATGTATAATAGATAAGGAGAAATGGGAGGAGACTGTTCCAAAGGAAGATGAAACTAGGGAAGGAGGAGGATAGAGGAAGGGAAAAGAAAAAATGAGAAAAGAAAGAAGAATGGAAACAGCTTTTGCAAATAAGGAGAAGAGTTGAAGGAAGGAGGGGAGATTGTGGAAGGAAGACTAAACAAGTTATACCACTCATGGGTACAAATTTCCTATGATAAAGGTAACCATTATGTTTATATCAATTGTACCAAGAAAACTTAATGCAAAAAATAAAATAAAATAAATGAAACGGCCATATATTGGCAAACAAAATGTGTCAACAATAAAGGAACAGACTAATTAAAAAAGAAAAGAATATATCAAGACAGATTACAGTTTCTGTTTAGCCAGTGGCTATTAATGTATTCGTTTCTTGTTTACGGGAGAGGAAGGAATTAGCTGTATCACACCTTTCTCCCCGTCAGGTAAGGCTTGTCCATCAAGAAGCTTGACGTGCAAAAGGGTACCTGGAAGGCTGAAGAGGGGCAGGGAATAAAGATTCATGTGGCTACGGAAGCATAAGGAACTTGCAAAGTGGTAGGGGGCTGTCACTTGTTCTTACAGAAGAACTTGTCCCATTTCTCCAAAGAAACTATGGTCCATGGTGCCCAGGCTGCCATTCAAGAGCCCCGTATGCTTGTGGTTTCACCTACAAATGAGGACAGCACCCCAGAATTCCTACAGAAACTAGAACCTACGCAGAGATGTTGCCCTCCTTTAAACAAACATAGCACCACTCTTAGTAACTATAATTTCCTTAAACGTGAGGCTAACTGTATGAACCAGGAGACCCAAATAAAACCCAAATAAATAAAAAGAATTGAGACAAGCCAGTGCCCTTTTTCATGGGGGAGCCACAGAGCAGGTGTAAAATACAATGTAATTGGCTCTTTTGAAGTTTTTAATCACTTTCTGTATAAGCTGGAGTGAGGCTGACAAGGAAGACTATCAGAATCCTGCCTGGTGCATCAGGGGCACAGGGGACCTCGCAGTTCAGGCAGGCATTGTTAATTGTTTTAGAACTTCTCTAACACACCATGCATCCTGGGAGGGACTCATTACAAAGACTCCTCTGGAATAGACAATGAGATCAGAGTTTCCATCTTCCACAAATCATTTGTCGGTGAGTGTGTTATCAAAATATGAGCCAGCCCCTTCAAATATATTTTAAACTCTGTTAATGTATTTCCACATGTCACCATCTGACAGCTCCACCATGCTCACTCCTGCCACCAGGGAAATTTACATGCATTTGAATTCACTGGGCCAAGCTCAGCCTCCCCACACTGACAGCCCATTTAACTCAGTGATAAGTTAATCTGTGTGCTGTTTGATAGATTTCTGTCTTTTACCCAAAACAGTGTTTGTGAGAATGACTCAGAGACAATCTTTAGTCTCTGTGGAGGTCGGAACACTTGGAAAGTTGGATTCTGTAGAGCTGACGGGTCCCTGCAGTGGATAACTTCCTCTGCTTGTCCTCTCATCTGTGTCACAGACTACTCCTCCTTTTTTTTTTTTGTATGAGACAAGGTCTTGCTTTGTAGTTCAGTCTGGCCCTCAGCTCACCATGTAGCCCAGGCAAGCCTCCAACTCAGCAATCCGCCTGTCTCTGCCTCCCGAGTGCTGGGATGACAGGCGTGAGCCACCACATCCGGCACTGTGGTATGTGGTGTTGATTGCTGGTGGGCGTGAGTCCCCATGCCCAGCATTCTATGTGGTCACTGGGATCAAACTCCTTGCGCTTGCGAGGCAGGCGCCAGAACCACTGAGCTAAATCTCCGGCCCCTCCTCCTCCTTTTTAAAACAGTCTTCATGAGTTTATTCAATTACTGAGCAGTAAAACCGATCGGCCATTATGTCAAAATGCAATCAGACTCAAAGAACTAAGTTTTCTGTCCGTTTATGTTATAACAATGAGATGCATGTTACCAAATGTCCCAAAGGTTGTTGAGCATTATATTGGTTTCCTGGGGCTATTCTAATCTGTCACAATCTAGGTGACTTTGAGGAACAGCAATGCATTCCCCCTCAGTTGCAGAGGCTGACGGTTCAAAATCAAGGTCACAGTAGTGTTGGTCCCATCCGAGGGCTCTGAGGGAGGATCCAGGGCCTCCCTCCTAGATCTGGGGAGTTGACATAACCTTAGGCCCTTCTGGTTGGGATGTTCCTGCTTATCTTCTCTATTATCGTCTTATGCATTGTTCCTCCTTACATTGTTCAACAGCAATATGACAGATCACGAGGACAGTGGGAAACCAGAGGCCACCCCAGGGTTTCTCCCAGGTGCTTCAGCAGGAGTATAGCTAAGGGAGTCTTGGGTCCTGGGCAGCTTTTGACAGGGGAATGCAGACCACATGGATGGTGGGTACTGGCTGCAGTCTCTGCTCATTCACTGAAGAGTGAGAGAGCTTGAGAAAAATCTTTTAGCCTCCAGGTGACTCTTCAGTATCAAAAACAAGCCATTCATTTATGAAACATGAAGGTGACAGGCTTCCTAACACTCCGGGAGCCTTCAGTGGGCGGGATCTGACCATCTTGGGGACTGCTGAGGTTGTCTTCTGAACTGTAGCATGACATAAAATAGCACCATTCTATTATCTGTCATGATTTCATGGTTAGGATTTTGGGGAGGGATTGATTGATTTTCCGTTGCTGTGTGGTGTTGAATAGTGACACCCATTAATAGTGGGATGGTCCTGGACAATGTCACCCACACATATGGCTTCTTGACAGAAGAGGTTGAAGTCTGGGCCTAAAGGAGAGTATTGATGGCTGTTTCTTCATACCAGTGGAAAATGTTTCAAAAGAACCAGGTGGAAGCCACATGGCCTTTTATCCCATAGTTTTTGACAAAGCTTTAAATTTTAGATCCACATTTTAGTCAAGATAGTCACAGTCACAGCCTGTCAGGATGTACAAGTGGGAGAGATTCTGTCTCCAAGAGGATGGATGTCAAATCATTTGCATCCATATTTAAAACTGCTCCAGAAATCATATTGCTTGTTGAATTCTACCTCAGCCACTTATTAGCAAGGGCTTTGGCCAGTGAACCCTGCTCTCCCTGTTAACAAAAAGGGGTGATACTAACCTCACAGGTTTGTTCTTAGTATTAAGTTATATGCTAGTGTAAAGTGCTTATCCCCCTCAAAAATTACTATTTCTCATGGACACATAAGCTTCCTGTGTGGTTAAGCCTTGAGGTCTTTCCAAGCTCTGAAATAATGTGTGACCATTCATTTAGTCATAAAGCTTCCAGGAAAGGGAGGAAATCAGGAGTATGCAGTAGGGGGGGAAACCCTGGGGTTGGAGGAGTTATCATTACAGAAAAGGGGCCAGGGAATAAGAGCTGGCCAGCTGGCCCCTGTCCCATCAGAAAAAGCACACATTCACTCTTCACTAGGACCCTGGGACCAACACAGGAGCCAACCTTCACCCAACAGAGGCCTCTGTTAGCCTGGGGGAGAAATGCAGTAGTCACTGTTGAGGAACAGGGAACCCACAGGACTATCTACCTCCTTCCAGAAGCAAGTAAACCTCCTTCTGCATGAGATGGGCTAATCTGGACTTCCTAAAGGCAACATTATTTTATTCACAGAGCCCTGCACAGGCCAAACATCAGGAGGGAAATTCTGAGCAAATGACCCTCTTCCTGTCTGTGGAAAGGACATAGTACTGACCTCATAGGCTCGTTCAGAGAGAGATACTGAAAATTAACTAGAAAAGAAGGGTGTTGCAGCAATACCCCCTCCCCATACCCTAATCTGCAAGGTGATGCACGGCTGGATGAAGCCCAGTCCCAGCTCAGTGGCTGGGTTTGCACGGTGGTTCAGCTCTTCCCCACAGAATCACTACCCCAGAGCAGCAGATCTTTTGTTCTCCAGCAGTGACGAGGGGCAGGGTGCCTGGCATGACCTCACAGAGAGCTCCAGCAGGTCAACTAACCAGCTTGAAATCTAGAAGCACCTACGGCTCATTCCACGAAGTTGCTTGAGGAAATCCCTGATACTGCACTTCCAAACTAAGAAATACTCTGGAACACTTTTCTGCACAGAAGCAAAACCAAACCCAAGAGGTGTCTGTTTGCCCGTGCTTGGAGCTGCTGAGCAGGGGAGGAGGCCGTGTGACCACAGGCCTGTCTGGATATGTGTGCAAACCACGGTGGTCTCCAGGTGCCACCTGCTTGATTGTGTGCAGGGCCCTGTAGGGCTGGTGCCCACGGGGAGCCAAAGTGGTTGTTTCCTTCCCGAGGAGCTGCCCATGCTTGTGTTGTAAAGAGGGATGGGGGCCCTGGACCACATACTGTGTTTTTCCAAAAGAAGACAGAAATTTGGATTTAATAGGTGAAAATTCTTGACATTTAATATTAGTAATTACAAAATTCTTTAAAATTGGGCTAGAGGGTTAGCTCAGTGGTTCCAGTGCCTGCCTCTCAAGCACAAGGTCCTGAGTTCAATCCCCGGTAACCACATATAATACTGGGTGTGGAGACGCATGCCCACCAACAATCAGCACCACATACCACTATGCCGGACGTGGTGGCTCACGCCTGTAATCCCAGCACTCAGGAGGCAGAGACAGGAGGATTGCCGAGTTTGCGGCAGCTTGCCTGGGCACCATAGTGAGCTCAGGGCCAGCCTGAACTACAAAGTGAGACCCTGTCTCAAAAAAAAAAAAAAACAAAATCTTTAAAATAACATAACTCACGGACATAGGCCAGATGTGCCCATATGGACAGTCTCTAGCCCATCTCCCCTCTGCTGTCGGCTCCCTTGGCCAAAAGCTTCTTGGGGAGCAGGCTTTAGCTCCCCGTTTTCCGTGGATAACGTGTCGGCCAGCAGCCCTACTGAAACGGGGCTGAAGCTCCTCACTTCCCAGGACACCAAGAGCTAAGAGGTGGATCTAAAAAGCCAAATCTCCTCCGGGCCCACTGCAAATACCCTGCTCCGTGTGAGGTGCTCTTCTCTGGGAGGACAGACGTGCCCGGATGCACATCTGGCAGCACAAGCCTGGAGATCGCTGCGCAGGCGGCTCATGCCGTGCCCACCCCGGCTTGTTGACACGGCGGAGAAAGGAGGAACTCAGAGGCAACTGAGCACCCAGTGAAATCGCGCAGCCGGCCCATGCCACGGGATGTAGCCCCGGCATCTCCGTAATTGTGATGCACGAGACTGCGTCCCAGTCTTCAGCGGCCCTCGGGTCCGTACCTGCACCACAGCCTGGGCCCCGGACAAGGGCAGGCTGCTCCTGTCCATCTTCCCTTCACCTTTGGTTATGCTTATTAGCCAGAGATTTTTGAAGAAAACTACCAATGATCGAGTTAAAATAACTATCAAGACTAAGCTCAAACCTTAATCGACAGTGCTAAAAGTGGGTTGCTATTGTACTTATTCAAACTTACTTAATTTACTCAAGAATTTGTTCTCGACATGTGAAGATGAAATCAAAATGTATGCACAAGAAAATGGGGAGGGGCATTCTAGAATCACACCAGTATGTTAATTCGTCAAAAGATCATTTTTCTGAATTTAAGGATTCTTAGAGCTTTCCAGGTTTCTTTGTATTTAAAATTTATGGTGACTTATGTTACCTTATTTCAAACAAATATTCATATTTTCTGCTGATCTTTTTTTTTTTTTGTGAAGAAAAAAGAAAGTGTCTCCTTAGCCCTCCCCTTGACCTTGCTTCCTTAAAGATTCTTGAGAGGGCAGGGCTGTGGCAGCCAACAGACAAGGAGGCAGCAGGGAGATGATGAAGCTTGCACATATCAACCTGATACACTTGTGCGGGCCAGTCAAGTGAGCTGTTAAGTGGTAACAAGAGACCTGGAGGTAGAGAGTTCAAGGTCACGTGTCAGCCAGAGCCAAAGCCTGGCATCCACTGGGGCACCAGGGATCAGGGGGTCCTGACACAAAAGGATGGCTGGAGGCGTAAGAGTCAGGCTTGTAGCGGAGGAGACCCCGGGGCAGGAGACAGCAGGCCCCAGGGCCGGCTCTCCTTCCTGCAGCACAGCAAGAAGTCCTCCATTCCTTCCTGCAAAGCCTTCACGGGCCACCTAAGTGCGCCACCGCAGGCCCTAGATCCGGACTCTGCTTACGGAGTCGCAGGCAGGCCAGGTATACCAGCAGGCCAGATATACCAGCTCCCCCCGGAGCGCAACGGCCTTTCTCCTTAGCACCATCCGACTCCCAATGGGTGAAATGAATGTAGCATTTAGGCGCCAGGGCTGAGGGAGCCACCAGTGCCCTGCTTCTCCAAATACTAAATGGTGGCTCGAGCTATCTGCCCAGACACCTGTGTCAGCAGAGAGAGAGACAGAGAGAGCCAGAGAGAGAGGGAACAGAGTAGCCACAAGCTCCCCGCCTCACACGGCAAACCTGACCCACTAGACATCCAAGGCCAGGGCAGTTCGAAATGCCAACTGGGAATGGAGACGGTGTGTACAGGGAGCAGGAGGGTGCTTCGCGATGCAACCTGAGCCCACACAGAGCTGGGCAGGGTGCCCAGGAACAGGAGCAGCACTCGCTCTGCAAGTTGTGCGGCCTGGCAGGGAGGACAGCATCTGCAATCCAGAAGGCCTTTTGGCATCTCTTTCATTTTTTTAAGTAGTTTTCAACATCATTTCTCTGTCGCCACATGGTGAATTTTGTCCTTCGGAGAACCAGGGACAGACACAGGCACGCTCCACGTACACCGTCAAAGGGAGTGGTTTCCTAGCAACCGAGCCCTAGGTGGCCGGGAGCCACCCTCCCCTGCAGGGACGGAAGCTTGGGCTGTGGGAGCCGCGCCTTGCACTAAGGCCAGGAGCACTCATTCCCAGAAGGGGCCAGGACACCCTTAGTTCCTCCTGCGTCGGTGTACTGTGGCTTCCAGGGAGACAAGCGCAAGCCTGTCACGCATGACACATGCGTCCGTACATGCACCTGAACGCGTACACGTGTGCAGGCTCACCCGACAGCCATACCATCAACCCCTCTGTCTGCAGAAGCTAACGCAGGCAAACCCAAACACACTGCTGTGCTTCATGGGGTCGTGATGGGTTCTTGAGTCTAGTTCAGGCCTGCTTTTCCTCAGCAGAACGTCAGGAGTGAGGGTCTCAGGGGTGACAGCACACGGCACCCAGGCCTCTGCAGCTGGGTACTTCAGGGCTGAGAGTGGATAGCGGCCCGCGGCGGAGCTCCTAGATACCTAGCTGAGGTCTGGGCACCTCCAGGCTCAGCTTCCTCCTCATGGGGTCCTACACGATTCTGGCTGGAGGCAGAGGACGGCTACAGAGAACAGCAAAGTCACCCTCTCACCTCCCCCAACTCACCTCCTACTCAGCAACGCTGCTTCGAGTTAGATTTAACCCGTCTTGTGTCTACACTCCAGTAACAATGGGCAGGCACGCTTTCTCCTATGGGTCGCGATTCCACGTGTTCTAAAAGATGTTACTGCCTTGAGACGTGGAAACCCGAGACATCTCCCGTAATTCTGACTACTTAGCTTATAGATAGTGTTGTGCTTCCATTGTTTTATAAATCTGCCGCTTTGAAAACGTGGAAACTTTGGCTTTTCTGAACAATCCTCAGGTTTTACACAACCTCTTTTCAGTTGTGTTCGCCCATTTTTGGTGTTTGTCTTTCTTGTAATGTCTTGTATGCTGTTACTCTGAACAGCCACAACCACACTAAAGAATATGATTGAATATCTGTCTGGGATCCCAAGGGGGAAGAGTGTCCCTAAAAAAGACAACAAGGACTGCGGGCTGGAAGAGGGAAAACACACTCTTACAAGGGTTGTAGAACATTAAATTAGCCAGGTCAGGAAATATAAACCTGTCCAAGTGAAAAAGGAAAAGACTGACCCAGATCACACATTCCTCTCATTTGGGATGGACTGACCCTAAATGAACCCACACACAAATTAAGACAACCTGCAAGTAGTCGCCATCCACCTGGGGCAGAAACCCCAGAAGCCAGAACCCCTCAAAAGCTAGGGTTCCCACCCTCCAGTTCCTATCCACCTCCACACTTCGCCCAGATATTCAGGGACCACCACCCTGTGAAGGCACAGAGGGACACTCTGTGGAACCCTGGCATTTCCAAATTCAGGAAGACGTAATGGATCAGAGAAATCTACAAAAATCTATTAGTATTTATTTCCCTTTTATTTCTAGTTGGGCTTATATTTACTTTCCCTTTTTACTCAGCTTCTCTGGGGATCTGTCAATGGTATTGTTTCTAGACTTGCTTTCAAAGAACCAGCTCTTGGGTGTGTTTATCATTTCTAAAATTTCTCTTTTGTTTTCTCTGACTACTGCAGAATAGAACTGCTGAAAGCTTCTGCTCTTTGAAGTTTATTTAGATTTTCTTTGGGTTTCGTTTAGTGTCCATTGGCTTGTATATTTAGATCGAAGGGTGATATTTTGATTGCAAGATTGTATCATTTATATTTAAATTGTATCATTTATAAATTGTATCATTAAATTGTATCATTTATATTTAAATATATTGTATCATTATATATATCTTGTTTCAGAAAATTTTCCATGGAAATCAGCCATTCCTGCTTTGACAAAAGGGTCCTACATATGTCTGTTTACCCTTATTACTCACATGCACAACTTTGCCTCTGCCCTCCTTTTATCTATTTCTTGCTAATAATGCTTTACTATCCTTCCATATAATTGCATGCTTGTCAATAATCAACTTCTCCACTGCTACTTTTAGACTATTTTATTTAAAATGCCTTGGTGCTGTATATACCCAAGAAGTGTAATTAATATCAAGAATTCGTTATTTTTGCATTTTTATCAAAGTCAATGGACTTCTTATTTAATTTCTTAAATTAAGCATGCTTTATCTGTTTTTGTTCTCCATTCTTAATTCCTGCTTTCTGTGTAGCTGGACCAAATAATATCTTGTTAGTTTTTTTTTTTTCCTTTTTGAGACAGGGTCTCGCTTTGTAGTTCAGGCTGGCTCTGAGCTCACTATGTAGTCCAGGCAAGCCTCAAACTCAGCAATCCTCCTGCCTCTACCTCCCGAGTCCTGGGATTACAGGCGTGAGCCACCATGCCCGGCGTTAGATTTTATTTTTAATCCACCCAGGGATTTGGCTTTTTTTCTTCTTCTGATTTTTTTCTTTCTTTCTTTCTTTTTTTTTTTTTGTTGAAGGGGTGACTTGAAACTCAAATCACTGATGTAATCATGAACACAGTCTGTTGCGATCATCATTCATGGAAGTATCATCATTAACGGGTTTTAGGCATTAACCGGGTTCTATCCGGCCCTCGCACTGAACACTGGAAGGCACGCATTCCATTCCTAACGCTACTGTTATCTCAAGACGTGTTGCACACAGGCTTCAAACTCCTGACATCTGCAGTGTTTATTAGCATCTCAGAAGCATGTGTGCTTTCAGCTCCTTTTATGAAGGATCAGGAGTAGTATTTTCACACCCACACTTGCCAATTTTTCATTATTTCAGCCCCAGATTCTGAAAACTTGTTTCCTCTGGCTTTGATAGCCTTCTTCCTCCATTTATTGAACAAATATGTATTCAGCATATACCTGAAAACACTGCTCCCAGCCCAAAGAATATAAGAAAGGGAAGGAAACCAAGATTATAAAAACTAAAAAGAATGGAAGGAAAACAATAGAAACAGACTTTTGTAAAGGGAGAGGGGAAGAAGGATTGAAGGAAATGGATGGGAATGGGAAAAATAATTAAGATGTTATGTACAAGTACAAAGTCCCTATGAGGAGTAAAAACATTATGTGTAGCAATAGTGTACCAACAAAATTAAAATTTTCAAAAGAGCAGAGCAGAACAGCAGGAGCCCCTGGCTGGATCGTCTGTTCTCTAGGGGAGGAAGAGAGTAACGAAATGGCAGACAGCGATGAGCACACGAAGAGCGAAGCAGGATCTGAGGGAGGGAGAGATATGGATGGAGAACCACGTTGGGGTAGTGAGGAAGCTGATAGGTTTGGCTGGCATTTAAACCGATATGTGGAAACAGCTGGTGTGAGTGGGGAAGGTAGGGGAGCAACCCCGGCAAAGGCCCTGAGTAGACTTGGAGCAGAGTCAGGGGAAAGGATGAGGCTGGTGAGACTGGGCTGTAAGTGAAATGGAGCACGAAATCTCTAGAAAGTTCTGATCAGAGAAGAGATTTAAAGTCCAAGGGATATGGTTACAGTGTGCATGGATCTCTCTGGGTACGAAGCTGAAGCCAGATTGCAGAGAAACCAGGTGGGAAGCTGATGGGAGAGGCCGAAGACAGCAAAGCCTGGCCGGAGCCTGGAGGTATTTCACACTGTGCTAGGAGTCTGTAGACACACTGAAGGTGAGAGGAGAAAAACAAGGAAGTTGGGGAAACTGCATCTTCTTCAACTGGTCTAATGATTCCAGTAGGTTAGACAGAGCAATGATCAACTCCCCCTGCTGAACATTCTTATGTACTCTTTCTCTATCAGTACCTGACTTCACTGATTTGACTGTGTTCCCTCCAAAATTCATACTAGAACTTAACCCCCAGTGAAATATTTCTAAGAAGCGAGATCGCTGGGGAAATGATGTCATCATCAGAACACAACCCT
>PVIC010046287.1:0-14296 GCA_004025085.1 Thryonomys swinderianus
CAGCACTCGGGAGACAGAGACAGGAGGATTGTTGAGTTTGAGGCTTGCCTGGGCTACATAGTGAGCTCAGAGCTAGCCTGAACTACAAAGTGAGACCCTGTCTCAAAAACAAAAAAGGAATAATACTAATAGGGCCAGAGATTTAGCTCAGTGGTTTCGGCGCCTGCCTCGCAAGCACAAGGTCCTGAGTTTGATCCCCAGTCACCACATACAATGTTGGGTATGGTGACTCATGCCCACCAGCCATCAGTACCACATACCACAGTGCCAGGCGTGGTGGCTCATGACAGTAATCCCGGCACTCGGGAGGCAGAGACAGGAGGATTGCTGAGTTCAAAGCTTGCCTGGGCTACATAGTGAGTTCAGGGCCAGCCTGAACTACAAAGTGAGACCCTGTCTTAAAAACAAAACAAAACAAAACAAAAACCTTTTTAAAATGATGAAATGCTTTCCAGGACCATCAGATAATATCAGAAACAACTGTTCCTATATAATGTTCAGAAATATTTCCCTTATGAAAATAAATTAAATGAGCCCGCTTTAAAAAGAATGTAATCGCCAGGCATGGTGGCTCATGCCTATAATCTCAGGAGGCAGAGGCAGGGGGATTGCTGAGTTTGAGGCTTGCCTGGGCTACATAGTGAGCACAGGACCAGCCTAAACTACAAAGTGAGACCCCGTCTCAAAAATAATATATATATATATATATATAATAAAAATATATATAATCTTTGTCTAGAATTAAATACCCATGAGGTGATAATAGGATGAGAGGGAAATAAAAGCAAAGACAGAAAACCAGAGGACAAATGATAGAGTCAGGGCAAGAGGGTGCCCGTGAGCTCAACTGAGATGCATTCTGACACTTACAGTGGTTCACCCAGAAGAATTCCTTCCTCCTCTGCAGCACACGCCAGACTTAGGGTAGCAGCTCAGTTTTGAAGTCCTGGGTTATTTGGATAACCAAGATTTTCATCTTGCCATAGAGAAGAATGCTAATGATAAATTCTCAGTAATCCCTAATTATCATAATCTTAAATTAAAAATATTATTTTCAATATACTATTTTCAAATATAGTTTTCTGTTGATTTGTTTTTTTTTTCTTTTCTTGCTTTTTGGAGACAGGGTCTCGCTTTGTAGTTCAGGCTGGCCCTGAGCTCACTATGGTGCCCAGGCAAGCCTCGAACTCAGCAATCCTCCTGTCTCTGCCTCCTGAGTGCTGGGATTACAGGCGTGAGCCACCATGTCCGGCATTGGTGTTGATTTGTTTTAATTTTTTACTTGTGAAAATATATATTTAGAAATATTTTGAAGAGAAAATGTGGAGAGAGCATTATTAATTAATTTGACCAATTGTTAGTTTATTTCACAATTCAACTTTTACTTGAGACATTTGACAAAGTATTTCATAAGTGCTTATTCATGGTTTGATGAACTAACTGTATTAAATATAAAGTGATGTGCCTCATTCAGAAGGTCCTTCAGAGTGCAGCCATTAGAATTACAATTTATACTTTGCACTGGATTAGACACTGTATCAAGATCATGCTGGTATAACATTAATACATAAGAGTAAGTTATTTCTTTGATACCACTTGTGGATAATACTTGTGTTTGATCATGGAGTTATATATTTTACCAAAACATAGTTAACGGCTATGTTTAATTTTACCAATTATGGGGAGTAATTGTATTTTAAATTACCAGCTGTTCATTTTACCTGGAGAAAATTGGATTCTTTAAAGGAGATATTATGTGGAAATGAGCCCTACTTATTTAGGTGGAGAGGAAGTCACAGAGCATGCACTGGCTTGTCTGATATTTATTATAAAATATAATGCAAAGACAATTTTAACAAGAATGTGTTGACTCAATCATTACTGATATAATTGAATTTAAGAAAACAGGGCTAGTTGGGAAAAAGTCAAAAGGTTCTCTCTAAGTTGATTCATGTAATGCGAGCTAGAAAGTTCCTAGTTTTTCAAGTCAGCATACTAAATTAGAAGGTAGAGACTTAAGTTGTGAAACATTACATTGCAGGTTATCTACTGCTAACCTAACAAGTGGACATGGCACCTGGATGTAGTTAGTTTATGGAAAGTGAATAACAGAATTGCAATTTTCACATGACCTTTTGCGTGTGGCTTCTGGCTGGCCTACTGAGCTCAGAGGATCCTGTGGTCACCTACTGGGTGTCTCCCTCCCTTCTCATCTGGAATCATATCACCATCCGTCTTTTCTACAGCTCTAACTGCGGTTCCTCTCATCACTCTCCAGAGTAAAGAAAAATCCCTGTCTTCCAATTTGCCAAAAGTCAAGCTAGTAAAGGGAATTAATGACAAGCAGAGTGGGAAAGTGGCTGGTTGAATAAATCTTCCTAGTGATCTATTTATCTATCTAATCCTTCCTTTGTACTAAAAATGACCTTTCCTGGGCCTGTGCTTGGGCATCTCTCTTCACACCTACTGCTACATCACTGACAATTAATTATGCAGCCTGAAGTGATTAAAAGCTCAACTGCTACATAAAATGCTGAGTTGCTTCAGTCAACGTAATCAATGGCATCAGGCACATGAGCTAAGTGAAATTTGAAAAGATCACAAGACTTTGGGATCCTTTATGATGGAAGTTGTTTCATCAATTTTGGAATAGGCTCGACAGTGATTAGAAGAGTTCTAAAGAGAAACGTAAATGGTATTTAAAGCCTACAGAAAAGGGAAAAAATCAATTTAGATGCTCACAGTTATCAGGAACTGACAATAAAAGAAAGAACAGGAAGTCCATTTTAACTTTATTAAATGATTCAAAAGAGAGAATGCAGAGGCTTATGCTAAGTCCGGGACCCTTCTCAGCCTCAAACTGAGTCTGTCAAACTGCTCACCCAAGATATTGCTCACATTGAAATTTAGTACTTTTACTTTTGGGGGGCAACTACGGTCTTGTAATTTTCACCTTTATTTCATGTAATTTATTTTCTCACTTTTCCTTTTACTGCCAAAAGTAATAGCTCTGATGTATTATTTTGTGACTGTCTAGATGCAAGATTAAAGGACAGAAACCACCATGTGGTTAAGAGGTATCCTGTTAAGAGGTAAAGCAGAGAAAAGTTTCTTTGCAAATTAAATTACGGAGATGAAAGAAAGAGAGATAATCAGTTGAAGAGGCCTAGGAAGAACAGAAGCATCATGCTCTAAATTTGACAGTTCATAGCAGACTTCGGGTGGTTTACAGCTAAATTTGATCCTGTTTTTAATGCTGTGCAAAATGAGTTTCTAATCTAATGCCAGATATGTTATTGGAGGAAAAATACTTTCCTGTAATTCACAAATTGAAATTTTTCAGGCATTCTAAAATGGAAGTATTGTTCTACTGTAATTAGGAAACATCATATGACATTTAAATAAAATTCAATGTGACAGGTTAGGAGCCATCCAGTTTGGAAACATGAGGGTGTACTTAATGAGTAAAATCTGCCCAATGTAAAAGTCCTATAAAAGATTTGCTGTGTCAGGAGTAAATTTTAAAACATATAAATATAAAACAACTAGATAAATAAAACACATGAAAAGTTATTTGTTCTATGCATTAAAATTTGACTGTAGGTAGAAGGGAGCTGTGTACAATACACGTTCAGTTTATATCCTGTTCAGAAGGAAGTAAGGTCACAGAAGCTGAGGTTACATCACCTAACTTGAATGAGTATAAACCCTAAATTAAAATATCGGAGAAATAATTTACTAAATAATATTCTACTTGCAACTTCTAGGATCTGCCCAAGGTAATGTTCAGAAAGATACATTTTCAACATTGTTGCTGATATTAAAATCCCAAAATATTGTGTTGACAGGGTGCCTCAAAAGTGTATCTTAAAATTCAGAGAAAAATCAGAAA
The DNA here is from genome assembly GCA_004025085.1 of Thryonomys swinderianus. Taxonomy (NCBI): domain Eukaryota; kingdom Metazoa; phylum Chordata; class Mammalia; order Rodentia; family Thryonomyidae; genus Thryonomys; species Thryonomys swinderianus. The sequence goes on from PVIC010046287.1 coordinate 3,893, forward strand.
ATTAGTTGAGGGCATAGTGTTTATTTGTGTTGTTTCTTCTTTATTAAAAATTAATAGTGGAAAACATCGTCAGAGTATTATGAATATTAGCTGTATATTGCAGTGACACATGGTTTGTTAATAACAATCTATATAAAAATTCCTTGCCAAATCACATGCATGATGATAATAGAATCTAGATAAGATATAATGGAGAAAACTTGTGCTCAGCACTTTCAATCTGGCTTCATTAACTCCAGTATGAGGGACCACACTACCAACACTGCCAACTCAACTATTACCATGCAGTGTCTTCAAGTTACTGTTGTCTGACATGCTTGATGGCATATCTCAATAAATATGCATGTGGATAACAAAATAGACTGGCAAACTCATGTAATTCATGAAGGCATAAGCTCAGAGGAGTTTTAAAATGTGGCTAGAGTAGCATCAGTATTTTCTTGTGATTCTCTAGATTGTATACGTTTGTCATCTTTGATATGTATTTGTCATCTTTTAAAGTGAAAATTTTAATTTGAGATATTGAAAATACCCTATCATACTTTTGCACTTGTTGAAATTTCCTATGTTTATAAGGCAATTTTTTTACATATTAGTTTCTTTTTACTGGTACACATTTGTAATATGTAATGTTTACATTTATCATGGGGAGTTGGTGTGTCTAGAAGTCATTTTAAAATTATATATGCATATATAAAATTTGTAGCACACACATATATATGCAAATATATATACATATACATATATATGTAGTACATAATAATTAATTCCTCATAGGGACTTGGGACTTGGTAATGTATAGAGCCCTTTACAATCCCTCTTTTGAAAATCTTATTTCCTTTATCTCCTCCCTTCACTTCATCTCTTGGCTGTCTTCCTATAGGACAATGCAAGAACTCTTAAGGTTTTCTCACATTTTACTGTTTTAGTAAATTTTTATATTCGAGAAATTCAGTATTGATTGAAGACTGTTTGTAATTTTGATTACAACGGTTCCATCTATTATGTATTATCTTAGTAATAAACACGATACATTAAATTTTAAATTACAATCCCTTCCAGAATTCTTTAAAACCGAAATCACCCTTTGAACAAGCAAAGCTTTTTAATACTCAATGTGCTGAAAACTGGACACGAAGACGGGAGAAATGCATTTCAGATCATATATTCAGAGCATTTTATGGTATCATTTTAACTACTTAATCACCTCTCATTTTTCCCCAAGGGACTATGTAGAGCCAGTGTGAATACATGACCGCTAGGTGGCAACACCGTTTTGTCGGGAAAATCTAATGGTCTGTCATTGATTTTTATTCATTATATGTAGTCATTATGTAATGAATTAATGTAATTTTTCACAAATTTAGAATTTAAAAAATAAAATGGGATAAATGTTAATATCACATACGTACGTATATATTATATGTTCGTTTCTTTGCTCCCTACCAATATCTATAATTTTTACTATAATCTGGTCATTATATTATTTTCCAATTACTTTGTACTTTGATCACTGCCATTTTTGAAACATTTTTATTATATATATTATATGTGTTTTATATATAAAATATCTGTATATTATATAATATATATTATATAAAATATCTCTATATTTTATATATAATATATATAAATATATATATATATATATATATTGTTTTTGAGACATAGTCTTGCCTTGTAGCTCAGGCTGGCCCTGATCTCACTAAATGGCCCAGGCAAACCTGGAATTCAACAATCCTCCTGCCTCTGCCTCCCAAATGCTGTAATTACAGGCATAAGCCACCGCACTCAACTCTTTTTTATTCATTTTTTTCAGTGGTACCGATAAACAGGCGGGGACACCCCTTAACTTCTAGTACTTTTTTATTCCCAGCATGATATAATTGCAAAATTTTTATTCTTAAATTAAAAAGTTCTTTACAAGTTTTTACAGATATCATTCCACTGATTTTTCTCAGAAAATTACAGACATTTTTATTTCTAATAGTAATGAAATATTACTGGTTTTCTCTAGCTTTGAATATTACAACTATGCAAGTTTAACCCATTTTCCCTGAGTAAAAAGATATATTTGGTTTAAAAATATTACTTGACAGAACGTTTTTTCATTATAAAATAATTAAAATTATTTAAAAACTCATGTCTTTAAAAATATTTTAAATCTAACATTGGTTTCAATTTTTGCATGTTCAGTTTAGTCAATTATTTTTTAAATCTCTTTTAGTAATTTGGTAAAAACAAACAAAATTATTTCTTCTGATTATTTAAAATATCAAATATTTTGAATCAAAATTATATTTTGTATACAAAAGGCCAATTATATCACTACCATTTATTAAATAAAGCATACTTCATATTAAATAGAAAAGCTACAACTTGTCAGATACTATTTTCATATATATATTTTCTTCTGTCTCTAAACTCTGTAGTTACACTAATGATCTAATTATTACATTTATGATGCTGTGCTTTTGTATTAATTTTTTGAAAGTTATAATACTCATTGAATGAAAGAAGATGCAAGTTTCATTCTTTGGTATTGTCAAATATTTGTTTTATCACATTTCATGTAATATGATTTTAACAATTCTTTTGCAGTTTTATTTTTACTAGATTTACTTTTACATTGTTGCCTCAATTAGAAATACATTTTCTGAGAAAACGGGTTACTTTACTATAATTATATATTGCTCATTAATACGATTATTCTTAGTTTTTTTTTTGTATTATTATCTCATGTTTGTTCATTTCTGTTGCTATATTCCAAATAAGATATTTTCCTCCGTTTCAATTCTGAGATGTCTGTGAATGATATGGAGATGCTTATTATTGGATACTATCCCAACATTCCATTAATTATCTTATAGAAACTTCTAAATATTATTTCACATTTTTCTAAGAATATGATATGGAATAATGTTTAAATTTTATTACACTACTGTCATCCACCTTCCCTTCGCAGGAACAACAAACCTGGTGCTTACAGTTTAGACAGAACATTATTTCAGCTCCAGGTCTCAGACACCTTAGCCCATGTTTGGTCAGCTCCCAGGAAAAGCACGCCGGCAGAAGGGCGTGGAGAGGAAAGATGCTCCGCCCACCATGGGCAGAAGCAGGGAATGACGGGAGATGTGAATGGGAAACAGACCTCGCCAGATCATGGGCTTGTGGACCACGCTCTCCCAAACAAGCCTCAGGCCCTGTCAGCCTCTCACCTGTGAGCTCATCAATGAATGAATCCCCTGCAGCACATAATGCTCTCGAGATCCAGTCACTTCCCCAAAGCCCCACTGCTGAACCCACGAGAGCTTCGGAAGATACTTTAGAGCTGAACCACAACAAAGTTATTTTACATTGTTTTTTATTTTATTAACTAAAATTCACAATTATAATAAACCCCATGATTCTGTGTGCTTACTGTACTGTTTTTTATAGAAGTAATCTCCATCTCTCTTAGTTTCAATTCTTACTTTCAATTTACCTTTTATAGCCAATGCAAGTGCTTTTTATATTTGATATCTATTGATGAAAGCATAAACTCGCTTGCATATTTTCACAGATTGTTTTGCCTTTAGCCACCATCCTCAGTCCCTTTGTCTCTCCAGTCCCTTTTTTGCAAGCCTCTGGCAATTGCAGTCTTTCTCTTTGTTTCTACAAGTATAACATCTTTGTAGCACACATATGACGGTGCTTCTTTCTATTCCTGCTTATTTTATTTACACAATGTCTTTTAAGTTCATCCTTACTGTCAGGCGACAAGAGTTTCTTTTTCTTAAAGTTAAGTATGTATATAGTCGACAGTTTATCTGTTTATTCATCAATGGGCATCTTGATTGATTCCATATCTTGACCCTCTGAGCAATGCTGCACAATACTGCAGATATCCGTCGACGTCATGACGTCATGTCCTGTGGCTGCATAACCAGCACTGTAATTGCCAGAGAGCGTGGTAGGTTCCGTTTACATTTTTATTATAGAAGCTTCACACTGTAGAAATGACTGGTGAGATATATTTCCACCAACAAGGTATAAGTACCCTCTATTATCTATTCTAACCAGCACTTGATAGTTATATTTGTTTTTTAAATTTTTCACCTTTGTGGGGGGGGTGGGAGGGGGGTGTAATCAGGGTGAGCTCAGGACCTTGCACTTGCCAGGCAGACAGCAGCACCAGTGAGCTACGTGCCCAGCCCCTTATACTTCTCTTTACAACAATCACATTTGATATGATGTAATTTTCACATTAAGATGTGTTTCTTCTTCACTTCAGCCACAAGACTCCCTACGAACTTTGAACATAAGATACTTTCTTTTGGTACATTTTTAAAATTTTTGTATGTTTCAATATGGTGATATGTGCAATAAAATTTATATTAATTTATATTTAGAGTAAGAGGGATTTAATTGGTGAACCTTTTAAACTGTTAAAGTGTAGTTTTGTTTGGTCAGGAACATATTTGCTAAATCTTTTAAAATTTTTAAATTAAAAAGTATTTTTCTTCTGCTCAGAATATAACTGATTCTTCACATTTTAGCACCCTCAGTCCATTTCTGAAGATACTTTAGCATTAAAATATAAATTTAATTCCTCAATATGTTTTAGACTTTAAAACTGTAAAGTCTTTTTCAAAATTTTCTAAGGCATTATTCTATCTATTCCTTCCCATATTATTAAAAGGTTTTATCTTGAATTTTTTTACATATTATTAAGTATAGCCATGTTAAGGTACAATACCACTTATTTATAGAGTGAACTTTAGTATAAAAATGTCACTATTTCTTTAAGCTTTAATTTTACTTAACACATTCTTTCAGTTAAATTTAAACAAAATAGCTGACAATTTATTTGTACCTTACTTAGCTGTCTTTTCTTTTCCTAGGATCAAAATGCATATTGGTATATAATAACTGGTTTATTTTTTGTCACATGTATGTTAATACAAAATACATATTATATAGTAACTGGCATGAAATTTTCTAATAAAATATTATAGTGTCTTCAACTAAAAAGAAAGGATTGCCTCACAGAACTGCTACATTGTGTCCCCTGGTTTCTGGTGCTGGCATTGGGGTTTGAATCCAGAAATTATATTATTTTCTTCTGTGATTTCTTCTTCTGATACTTACCATGTCTGACCATCACACACAGAGCAAATCCTGCGATTGATGAGAACATTTTATGTCCTCGTTTACACAAAGATGTATATTTTATTGCAGTTTAGTTCCTCAATGTTCATTTGCAAACTATTTTCTCTTTAAAAACAAATCCCTCGTATATAAAACACTTCCCTTGTGAATGACTCCTATGATATTCCTCATTTATGACAACTAAAAGTAATGTGTGAAACTAGCACTGTATTTTACCATTAAACTGTGATCCTCTTATTAACAAGAAAAAATGTTTTTCTTTTGAAAATTCAAGTGACTCATTTACACTAACCTGCTTCCTATTACCATCACTATGTCCTCTAATCATAAAAATATTGAGATCCTTTCAAATCGCCTGGGAATAGACAGTCTTACTTAAATGATCCCAAATACTTCTCTCAGTTCGTCATGGGCATGTATTTCTGTTTGCTGGGGCAGGGGGGATCAAACCTATGGTCCTTTTTTTGTATTAGGCTCGAGTTCCCACTTCCACCCCTGTTCAAAGCCATTCTTGTCCTGAAATATTAAATCCCAATACATTCTCTACATAACTTGCTAAATGTTGATTTCTGCTATTCCTTTGCCCCACTACAACAACTATACTAGAAATAAAAATCAATATCTATCTATCTATCTATCTATCTATCTATCTATCTATCTATCTATCTATCATCTATCTATCTATCTATATCAGAGCTTTCCTGGACTCAGAATGTATAAAATAAACATTTTTGACCTTCCGTAATTTGGGACCCTTTAACGTGAACTTGAAAACAACTTGCCTGTGGGTTAATGCACTGCCAACGACGCATGAACTGCAACTCAGCCATGATCAGGCCAATTTATGAGAGTTTTTATTCTGGATGATTGCATATTTTGAGATTAATGTGAAGTTTTATAGCCCTTTTGGTGACTTCCTATTCTACCTATTTACAAATTCCTCTTACTATGTAGTGTAGTATAGCCGAGGTTATCTTTCTGTAATCACTTCCCTAACTTTTTATTACGAATTTTGTTGCTGTGTTTCTGTACTTGTTTCTTTCTAAGTCGGCTGGCACGCTGCCTAGAGAAGAGCATTTCCAGAGAGTCTCCAGTGAGTGAAGGTGTATTTGCCTTTTCCTTCGGGTGGGTACATGTGGCCCACGTATAACTTAAGAGTTCGGAATAGTGTTTAGTTCAGATTTTAACCAAGCAGAACTAGAAGTCAGGCAGATTCATTGTGAGATAAGGATTCATTGTGCACATTAAGTGCTACAAGATGCTAGAAAAAATCTATGCTGCATTCCCCTCTGCTGTACTTCCATAAGGCAAATAAGATAAACAGCCATTTAAATAAATGAAAGAAAACATTTACTTATAGAATCACACTTGATCGTAGAACTGTGTTCTAATGATCAATACGATGTGCAACTGTGGAGGATGGTGTGTATGTGTGTGTGTGTATAATGGAAAAATATATATTATATAATTTAATAAAATATATAATATATAATATATATAATAAAATATATGTAATGGAAAACCTTATCATCATGATAATTGCTAGTGTTGACATATCATATATACCCATGATACCCTTTGTAGCACTATAAAAATAGGTTTTTCTGAAGTTCACTGATGAATATAAACTATTTATCATACATAATTTTTTATGAAATAATGTGAGAGAATATAGGGGTAACAGTAGAGGACTATAGTTCAAATTCCAAAAAGGATACCAATTTGGGAAAAAATTTACATTCTGAAAAGATTTTAAATAATGTTGTTAAGATATTCCTTTGTAACAGAAATTTAATTTAATAAGATATCAGCTAAAAAATCTCAGGCTATTTGAAAGGAAACCAATTATCAACAAATACTGAAAAGCCTGCGAGGATAACAGAACTCTCCTACATTGTCGTTGGGAATGTAAACTAGTTGGACCATAATGAAAAACAGTACAAAATTTAGTCACAAAACTAAAACTAGAAATTCCATTTGATCCAGCTGCTCTCCTTCAAGATTTCCTCTCCAAAGGGAGAGGTACTCATATTACAGTATAATATGAATACCTATGTTTATAGCAGCACAGTTCATAAGAGCTCAATATTGAAAGACACCTACAAGTCCATTTATAGTTGAATGGATAAAGAAAATGCTATACATACAAGTAATGGGGTACTACTCTGCCTTTTTCAAGTACAAACTTGAGTCATTTGTAGGAACAGGATGCACCTTAAGACCATAATGTTAACTTAAATAAATCAGCCACTCAAGGCTAAATATAACATTATTCATTTTCTATGAGCAACCTAAGATGTAAGTAAAAAACTTGGTAAATAATAGATAACAGAAAGTAGGAAGATAGCTCATTCTCAAATGGGAAGGTTGCCCAAAAAATGAAGAGAGAGGAGAAGGAGGGAAAGGAGAGGGAAACAAAAAAGGAATGAAGATGTGTCACATGCATGTGCCACCTCCACGCAAAGTATGTAAGCATTATGTCCTGCAAGGATACACTAATAAAAAACAAAAACTAAAAGAAAAGGAAGGTAAAAAAAAATTGCTTCGGGGGATATTGAAATATTTTGTATGTGCTTAGGCAGGGATAAAGTGGGAAATGAACTCCATATCTGGGAGGAAAGTTGTGTAGTAGTGGTCCTAAGTCATCTGGCCAAAACCAGGAGGAGTGCTAATAGGGAGTAACAGACCATCTTTCCCTGCGCTGCTCAGGTAAAGCATGCAGGAGGCTCGCAGCTCCCTGCACGCACTGCTAGTGTTAGCAGAAAAGATGAAAGTCAAAGATTCCTTGTGCTGCCGTCGCTGGCCTGTTGGACTCTCGAGGCAGAGATGTGAACTACGAAGGCTTCAGCTTTGTTGTCTCTGCATCAGCTGCCAGTAGGAAAGCAGCAGCAGAATCAAGGTGCATGTTCTGTGAAGTAAACGTCAGTGGGTAACTCTTTGTGTTAGACATCAAATTCAAATTGTATTTCAATCTAGTACATGATTTAAGGCAAGTCAGCATTAAACTTTTGGCTGGATGTGGTGGTACATAGATATAACCCGGTACTCTGAGAGGCTGAGGCAGAAGGAGTGTGAATTTGAGCCCATATTGGGCAATTTAGTGACTTAGCAAGACTCTGTCTCCTCCTCCTCCTTCTGCTTGTTCACTTCCTTCTCTTTCCTTCCCTCCCTCTCACTTCTCCTTTGGAGATGTAGGTCAATGCTAAGATTGCATTTCACCCTAAGAAATGAATGAATGAATGAATAAAGAAAGAAAGAAAGAAAGAAAGTAGTTCATAAAATACTTAAATCTATTTGACATACAGCAGGTAAACATCAACGATAAAGAATACCATACAATGAGCTTGATCGCATCATAATGGTTTATACAACCTTAATGTCAAATTATAAGTATATAATTTATAGGGCTATTACCACTCAGCATTAAATTATCTTATATTCTGATGTTGATATTACACTATTTTATTAAATGCGGCTTCATACCAAGTCGTGCTAGACCTCTAATTTGATCATTTAAAAATAGTTTTATTTCAAATCCCTTGAATTTTCATGTACAGTCTTAGAATATATCTATTAATTTATGCAAAAAGAGCATGCAGAGATTTTCACAGGGAATATCTTCAGTCTACAAATGAACTGGGCAAGACTTAGTAGTCTCATTTACAGATATGGTACATTCCCTTCACTAACTTGAATTTTTAATTTTCATGTGCATGGTTTATTAATTTCGGTCAATGAGTCTTTCATATATATTTGTTATTTGTACTTCTAAGTATTTATCACTACTATTGTGATACTTCAGATGTTAAGTTCTAGTATTTATTGTTAATTTATAGAAGTGGAATAAAGTTTATGTGTTTATTTCATCTCTCTACCTTGCAACATTTCCAATCTAGTTTTAAATTCTTGCAAAAGTTTTCATTGACTATTATTTCAGAAAAAGTTTTATTTCTTATTGTTATATAGATCATCATTCATCAGCATAATGAATACAGTGTTGAATAAAAGTGGCAGAGGAATACATTCTCCTCTTCGTCCTGATCTTAAAGATAAAGCTTTAGATTTCCTACATTATGATTAGTAAGTTTTCAAGAGATATACTTTGTTGGGTGTGTGGGTATATTTGGCCCATGTATAATTTAAGAATTAAGAATAGTGTTTAATTCAAATTTATATATCCTCCTATTAACTATCAATGCCAAGTTTCTATTGATTAATTTTAGCATGCTAGATGATTTCCTTTGATTTATTTTCACACAATGTTTGCTTTTTTTTTCCTTTGTCTTGTAATCAATATAAAATTTTCATTTTTGGTGCACTCTGATAACTGCTCTTTTGATTATGGTTACTTACCCTTTCTTAGGAATAACAATTATTATATCAGTAATACTATTATTTATTTATTTAATTGGTACATTTTTAAATTGAATTCTTCATTGGTACATTTTATATACAGCCCTCAATCACACTCAACATTGGGGAATTTGTGTCAGTATATGACATGAATTAATTCTCATTTTTACCCATATCCCTACTCACCCCACAACCCCCACCCCCTTTATACATGTGCTTTCTTTATCTTTTTAAATCATAATTATTCTTTCCCCTCATTACTTTCCCCTACCAGTTTCCCTAGGAATATTTCTTATTTCCCAAGATCTATCATGCATTCTAGAACTCATTTACATCTACATGTTCTCATACTAGACAAAAAATATGGTATTTACATATCTGTGACCTATTTATTTCACTCATTAGTGTGTCCTCAAGGTGTGTCCACACACATAATGATTACAATAACATTGAGAATTTGTACCAGTACAAGACATGACTTAATTCTCATTTTTCCCATTCCCCTGCCCACCCAACAACTTCTTGCACCCTATATACATAAGTTTTGTTTTCTTTTTTACCACCAAAGTTTTTCTTTCCCTTCTTTACTTACTCTTAACCCCCTTTTCCCTTTGAATATTTTGTTACTATTTCACAATATCTATCATATATTTTAGAATTCATCTACACCTTCAGCTTCTCATACCAAAGAAAAGATACAGTATTTACATGTCTGTGTCCTATTTATTTCATTTATAAATATATCCTCAAGGTATGTCATTTAGTATAGATGGATCAAATTTATCATTACTGATGGCAGAGTAGCACTCCATTTTATAAAAGAGAACATCTTCTTTACCCAGACTCTTGTTGATGGATGTTTGGGCTGTTCCCAAGATTCAGTTATCACAAACTGAGATG
>PVIC010046288.1:0-14290 GCA_004025085.1 Thryonomys swinderianus
ACTGGGAACCTGAGCCATATTGTGTCTTGAACTTGTCAACTCTAATTGAAACGCGTCAGTGGCTCTCTAGGTCTCCATCGTGTGTCCGGAGATCCTGGGACCTCTCAGCCTCTGTCACTGAGGGATGGAAGGGCGTGAGCCAGCCCTCATGATAAGACTTTTCATAGGTGGGTGACAGTCTCTTCTCCGGAACTGTCACTGCCACGGTGGGCACAGTGGCCTCCATGCTCTGCCCCTGCACGTCTCTACCCCTCGCCTGCTGCACTCCCCACCTCCTCCTCAGCTCCCTGACCTGGGAGAGCGTCCCCGAGCTGACATGGCGCAACTCGTTCCTTTCTTAGCCCTGTCTTATGTGATTCCTGACATGCTGACTTTCTTTACCATGCATGTTCTCTTCAACCAGATAAAGTGGGAGCATTACTTCCAGAAAATGCATGCAATAATTTAGTAAACCCACACTATATGCCATGCCCTGTGTGGGGAATTTTAACATTGACAATCTCATCAGTATCAGATAATAACTACTGCATAGGCTGCTACCATATCAATTTTTAAAGTTGAAGAAAAGGAAGCATTCAATGAGAAAAGGGATGAAGGTCACACAGAAAACAACTGGCAAAGCTGGAATTTGCAGATAATTTCATGTGCAAGGCTACTCCTTTAACTGCTATGCTGCTAGTGTCATTTCAAAATTTAGCAAAAAGACATTGTAACAGGCGTGGTATGAAGCACAAGTGGGACACACCACTTATTGGTCACCTAGGTTCCATGTCGTTCTTTCTCCCTCTTGCTTTCTTGTTCATTACCTGAATCATCCACATGAGCAGTGTAGAAGCTGACATTATATTCTCTCCCACCGAGCTCTGATGAGTGAAGGCAGATGACAGTTGCCTGAGACTAGAATCAGCCAGGGGCTTCTGTGAGAAGCTGTGTGCTCAAGCCCGCTTTTCTCAGAGCTGGAGGGGGAATCCGTGTGACCTCGGTATAGAGGAAATGATCTGGGAGTTTGACTCGGCTGTAGTCATAGTGATGGGAGAGGGAGAGGCACCAGAGAGTGTCGGTCACAAGGTGTGGAGGTGAGTCAGGCCAGAGACTTGACCCCAGGCTCTTGCCAAGCCAGGAAGCCGCAGCGCGGCCAAAGTGTCAGCTGGGAGGCCAAGCCCTGGGAACATCAGAGCCTCCGGCCGCACACAGGGACAGCCTGAAAACAAAGCACATAGCAAAGACGCTGCGAGTGTCTTACAGGATTTAGAGCAGGACAGGAGACAACAGGGGCCACCTGCAGAAAGGGGTTTCAAGGGACCAAGTTAATTTAATCTCAGATCTGGCATTTTAAAAAGATAAAAAGTAAAATTCATGAAACGAATTTGTTTTCGATTGCCAAACAAAACTGTGAGCTCAGATTCAAGAAAATTATTTTATTTGTAAGGGAATGTGGCATTTTATGTCTCTGAGTTTTGTGCATCCTGTACTTATAAAGTATGTAATAACTATGCTATAGTTATCAAAAGAACACAAACTGTCACAGGAATAAACACGCGAGGCCTCATGTCTGGCAGGCACAGTTCTGTAAACTTGTAAATTGTCAAATTTGCATATATAGTCACATTTTTGTAAGAACATGAATTCAACATCAGCAGCAGCAATTCAGAAAGCTGGGGGGTGGTCTGTGTGGGTGTCTATTTGCACTGTACTTACATACACTGAGCACAGAGAACAGTGAATATTTACTAAGCAAATTATTGTCAGTGCCTCAGTGGTGGAGGAGTACCGGAATCTGTAGGATTCTGACTTTGCCTGTATACATCTCTTTATTCTGAATTCTTTTTAAACTATGGATTACTTTTGCAATAGACATGCACACCAGATGCCTTCTAAGTACCTCCTTTCATAGTTGGACACATCTTTCCTAGTGTCCATCCCAGCCATTTATTATTTAATAAGTTTTTACTGAGTACTTTCTAAGTTTTAGGTGGTAAGGAAACAATATCTGTTAAAAAGTGTTTAACTTTATGGCATTAATATTTAAGTAGTAAGAGAAAAAAGTATAGGGCCAGGGATTTAGCTCAGTGGTTCTGGCATCTGCTTTGCAAGTGCAAATTCCCGAGTTCAAAGCCCAGTAACCACACAACACAATGCCAGGTGTGGTGACTCACTCATACCCATCAGCAATCAGTACCACACACTACAAGGCCATGTGTGGTGGCTCACGCCCTTAATCTCAGCACTCCAGAGGCAGATTGCTTAGTTCGAGGATTGCCTGGGCTACATAGTGAGCTCAGGACCAGCCTGAATTATAAGGCAAGATCCTATCTCAAAAAGAGAGAGAGAGAGAAGGAGAGAGAAGGAGAAAGGGAGGGAGGGAGGGAGGGACGGAGGGACGGAGGGAGGGAGAACTATACAGAATCTCTAAAAAAAATAAAGAGACTAGGGATACAGTTGCTGTTTTACACTGGAGGACGGGAAGGATAAAGGTGGCCTCTGTGATGAGATACTTTCAGAGCCTGGAGAGAAGAGAGAACAATGCTGAAGTCTCCCTGGGAACCAGCTGGCAGGCAGGAAGATGAGGGTATCTGAAGGCAACAAGGCTGCCTCAGTGAAGCAACAGCAGTTAGGCCTGAGTGGCCTGGGTGTTAGGACGAAGACGAAGATGGGTCGAAGGCGGACAGAGCAGGGCCTGATAAGTGTGGCCCTCCAAAATATTCTACACAGCTCGAGCTGAAATAGTTTGGGATGATTGGATTGGTAAACACATTTTTTTAAGTGAAGGGATATTTTTGTGACATGCTGAAAACATGAATCTTAGATTTTAGTATCTGACCACACATTGCACTGTAACTTATCCATACTCATTTCTGCTCTCTGTCACCACGGCAGATCTGAGTAGCAGGCAGAGAGATGGTGTTGTCCACAGGTAAAAATGCTCAGTCCCTGGAGTTTCACAGATGAGAAGTTTGACAATCTCTAATGCACAGCAATGGAAGGACCCTGGCTTTCTGGGGGCTGACTTGTGTCCGACCTGCATTTTTAAACACCATTCTGAAAGCTATAAGGAAAATATTCTGTTAGAAATAAAGCCTTGGTTTTATTGTAGAATTTTATGTGTACAACCTAGGATTTTTTTTAAAACTAAAAATGTTTACTCATCCAAAACTGAATAGATGAGACTGTACAGGTTGAGAACAAGTAGTGTTTTGTTTGTTTTAATCCCAGCAAATGTAGCTCTCAGAATTCATCACATTTAGTAGGTACATATTAAATAGTTGTTAAAGACCTAATGCACTCAGATTATTTTATGGAGCTTGGCTGCTGGTAACATCATTGCTAATTACCTTTCCATGGTATTCTATTATTAATATGTTTCTCTTGTAAAAAATTTTTCTGAGCCTCAATCTTAAAATTATGCCCTCATATTGAATTTATAATTATCTGGTCTGTACACTTGATATACTTGAGTAAGAGATCTTTCTTTAACAATAACAAATGTTCTTGGGAATACTTATTAACTGCCAAGATTATTATGACAAAAGAATATTCGCAAACATTAATTTTCTTCCTTGAGATGAGGAAATCAAATTAAATTATTATAAAAGAGATTTGGGATTGAATAGGAAGACTTCTTACTTTTAGAAAAATAGAGCATGAACATAAACATAAATTTAAAAAAATATTCACGTCAATGCCCTAAATGAAGAAAGATTCAGCCGTGAATCCATAAGGCAACCTGGGCGTGGAAAGAGATTAAAAACAATAATAACGGGAAATAAAAGAAGCTGCCACAATCTGAAATATAAATTCCAGCATGAGAACATCAGCCACTATTCCTGAGGAAGACAAGGGAGTAACTGTAAAGTCCGGTCTGGAGGGTCAGCTGTCCTGCTTGCCTGGCACTCGCGAGGCCTTGACCGCCTCCATTCCAGCGAGGAGAGGATGGACAGGTCAAGACAAGCTCAGAGCCCGGCCTGGATCACTCCGGAGGCTTCGGTGAGTTTCCACCTCTCCTGCAGAATTACTGGCCTCCACTTTCTCAAATTGAACAGTTGCACATATTTAATATTTTCTGGAATGATGATTTGGGAGATTTTTTTTCTTTTTTGCCTGAACACTAGCTTATTTTATTTAAATTTCAGATACACTGTCTAAAGGATTTTATATCCATCCTTAATACTGTTTCTAATCTAACTATGCTCACAAGCTATGCTTTCAATAACATTTTTATCTTCCTTTGTTGGCCAACTTTTACAGATTTTTTTCTATTGTTTCCTTTAATTATCTAGTGTGTTTTATTTTATTAACTCTGTTTCTAATTTTAATATTTTCTATATTTGTTCCTTAAAAGTGTAATAGTTCTCAAGTTTTTTGAGATAACTAAATCTTAAAAATGTTCTTAGTTATTGTTGATAGTAATTTCTAACAGGTCTTTGAGATCAAGCCAAATTTTTAGCATAAAATTTCATTTTGTCATTTCTATTTTTCTTTCTTATAACTATCTGACTTTTAAAGCCAAAATTTAAACTTTCACATTTTAACAATCTTTTTTATTGGTTCTGTTTAACAAAATAAATTGTGATTTTAAAAACTGTTTTTCAATAAGCATTGGGATCTTTATGATATATGGTAAAATTTTGCAAGTAGTTCATATATTTTTAAAAATATACTCCCATAAGGCAGAGCTGTAAACATACTGATCAGATCTAACATACTTTCTTAAATCATTTACATACTGATACAACTGTATCTATGTAAAACCATAATCATACTTCATTGGTAAATCTTCCATGATTGTGGGGATTTGAACCTCTCTTGTAATAAATTTATCTCCACATCTTTTTCTAGTTCTAAATTTTCAACATTCCTTTCTATGAATATAATTTTTACTATCAGGCATAATTTAATCAGTATTACATTACTGGAAACTTTCCTAATCAAATCCACTTATCACGCTTTTTTTAAATGATGAGTTTATGTTATGTTTTCTATTTTTATTCTTATACTTTAAGCTTTTTTATACCATCCTTTTCTTCATATCCCTGTTTTTCCTCTTCATCCCTATTATTGATAAAGACTGTGTATTCTTTCATTCTTTGATGGGTTGGGAACTGTTCTGAGGCAGGTTATGCAATAATTACCAACTTATCTGAAGTGTGGTGAGATAGAACTTTTCTCATAGAACAAGTCATTGAATTGGTTTGCTACTTTGGAATTGTTGACAAAAGCCTCTTAGGTTTCAGGGAAATAGAAAGTTACCTTATAGGCCTGTAGTTTCATTTTACATGACCAACACAATAGTCATGGGTATCCAGAAAGCAGGCCCCATTATGTCTTATGCCAGAAACCACTTGACATGCTAGGCTGAAGTCCCCCAAAAATTCCTGTTGCTAGGGAATAGTCCATAGTCTGTGCTACTCTGATCGTCCCTTCATTAGCTTAGCGTTTGGTATACTCAGCTCATTCTAGTTACTTTGGGGAAATATATGTAGATAAAGAGAAACCTCGGTTGATCCAAGCTTCCCAAAGAACTATCCAGAAATATCTAGTGGCTTTGCTCAAATTTTAAAAATTTGCTATAACTTTTTACTGTTTGTAAAGGTTCAAGTTTGCAGAATTATACACGTTTTGTGTTATTTTGTTCCGTATTTTTAAATGTCTTGGCTAACAATCATAGGTAGCACTGGTCTTATTTTACTGTTTGATTCTATCCACATATCTCTAAAGGCACCACAAACAGATAAGCATTAATACAGTCTTATTGTACTTTGAGATACAACTGCATTGCCCTGAGATTGCCCAATGCAGGCTATGAGACTTCTGAATATATTTGTCTTAACAGATGAAAATTAATAAACTTCACCCAAGTACAGCAAGTCTTGGGTGCACAAATAAAATTTTAAGAGAAGGCAAATTTCAAGGTATTATAGTATGGTTGTCACAGATTCCCTCCATTAGTTTTCAGGTCTATAGAAATCTTCTGTGGCTAAGATTTTAAAAATGCCCATGACCTCTGGCATTTATTCTTGTAAAGTGTTCGAAGAATGGACCATGGAAGTGGCATCACAGGAGAGGAGGCAATCTGCCCCTGAGACAGAAACTCTGGGCCACTTTGGTGTAGGGCTGCCAGAGCAGGGTTCACACTGCAGAAACTGGAAAGGGCCATGGTCACGGATCAGCACCATGGACAGTGATCAAACCTAGAAACATGTTGGGAGGTCAGTGTGAATTTCCTAATTTTTAGTGTCACATATGTTGTTTTCCAGAAAGACATTGCAGCATGTTATTTGCTGGGGACTCAAAAGGGCTAGCCAAGTGCTCAGAAAGAAGCGACAAATGACACCAATAGGAAAGATCATAAGACCTGAAGTTTGGCTCAGAATTCCTTGATGAGCAGGCGTGTGACAAATTGCCAGATTTTTGCAATAATAACCTTTGGTTTGGAGAACGGATCAGGTGAGGATTGAGTGGATTAAACAGGTAAAGACAAACCATAAGAAAACATGTTTGAAAGCCACCAATATCTACTCTTTTGTATGGGAGTAACAAAAGACAAGCTTCAAAACTCCATTTTGGTTTTATATTGCCCCTCAGATTGACCTCCTAGCTTTGCTTGGTCCTACATCACAAGATTCCTTGAAAAGCAAGGCTCTTAAAAGATTATTCAACTATTTATAGGCTCCAACTGCTCAATTTTTATTCACTTCTTGTTCTCTCCAGTTGGAATTCTAATTTTACCACAGCAGGAAAAGTGTACTGTACAGGATTATCAATTACTCGTTCTAATTACAAAATTTACTTAATAATGCCATTCCACTTTGTACATCACATACTTATTTGAATTATGTCTGTTTGTTCCTGTGGTGGCCAGAAACCCAGCAAAAACACTTCAAGCTCACTTTAGACTGCTGGCCATCCATTTCAGAGTTTATTTTAAGTTCCTTAACCAGCAGACTGTCTCTTCACTTGCCAGCATGCCTACGCAAATGTTCTGTCTTTATATCTCTTGATTTTTCTTTGCTGTGCTATGTCATCCACACCCATGATTTCTATCACCACCTCCATGTCAGTGACTAACACATTTCATTCCGCAGACCAGATCTTGCTTTCAATCTAAACTTTTGTTCAACAAGTGGAGCTGCAACAATGAATTAAAGTGATTTATTCCGTCACAGAACTACACTAGGGTCTGTCAGAAAATAAAGGATGCTGGTTTACTTTACTTTTTATATTTCAAGGGAATCTCAAATCAAAAATGTACCTACATAACTCACTGTCTCTCCTCCTCAAAGCAATTAGAAAATGTTATAAAATTCAACATTTATGTAAGCCTTGAAGCCGTATCTCCAAGATCTTATTGACCGTAGACACTGATATCTGGTTTATTTCACCTGGTCATCTTTTATAGCTTCCCATTTCATCAACCACTCTATCCTGTCCCAATTTACTTTCTATTTTATAATACACTTGTCTGTCAAATATGAAACAATTTTATGCTTGAAATCATTTGGTTTCCATTTTTCAAGACTAAACCCATTATGTAGTATGCTTATACTTATCTTGGATAATTTTTTGAAGCATATAATGCTTCTCATCATGTCCCCATGCACAGTCTTTATTTCAGCCAATCTAAAACACTCATGATTTCCCTGCTGTAAAACTGGGAGTATTATTTGTCTTTGAGAATTGTGATCCTACAATCTGGAAGGCCCTCTCTTTCTTTCCACTGTCTTAGTGAGGACTTCTCAGTATGTTAAGATTAGCTTTGAGTTTTAAGGCACCAAAGGCTCATTACTTTCTTACACTGTTAGGCTTACTTTTATTATGTCATATATCACATTATGCTACATCCATCCCCAACTAAGATATGAATTGGTCTGAGTTTGATCTATTTGTTGCCTCCGCTACTTAGCACATAGTAAAAGAATGCCTGAGAGATGAACTCCATGCTCTCTTCTAAACCTCGACTAGCTCTTCATTTTTTATTATTAAATTGTGATACAACATAAAATGTCCTGCAACTCTTGCAAAGTAAAAACCGCAACCCTTAAATTCATAAACTATTCTTTCAAATTATTCTATACAGTGGAAATATTTTGAGGAAAATATATTGTTTGCAAAATTTAATAAGTCTCAAGTCTGAAATGAAAATCACCTGCATCATACTCAGGGGGTGTAATTTCTTTTGAAGCAGTATAAAGAATTCAAGTTTTATGTCCTTACATTTATCATTCAGAAAGAGCGACTTCTGAATTATGTAATAAAGGAATTAAGAAACAGCTAACTAGTTTTCTTAGAATTTTATTAACTCACCCACTGCAATAAACTTATCTTAGCACTCTATTTCTTGAGTTCCCCAATGACATCTGTCAGGTTAATGTTTATAAGTCCCCACATCTTCTGGCTTCTTAGTGTCATCCAAAGGATTGTTGTATGATTAGAGTAACCTGATCTGAGCTGTCTGCTGCTCTTGTTCACACAGGCTCTTAGCAACAGGCAGGCTGAACTATGAGTTATTAGAATGTTAT
Source organism: Thryonomys swinderianus (assembly GCA_004025085.1). Classification (NCBI taxonomy): domain Eukaryota; kingdom Metazoa; phylum Chordata; class Mammalia; order Rodentia; family Thryonomyidae; genus Thryonomys; species Thryonomys swinderianus. Next base: position 8,517 of record PVIC010046288.1, read on the forward strand.
GATTACATTAGAAAGTGTTAAGAGCTTTGATACATATTTTCATGAACTCAGCAATGTGATAAAAAGCTGTTCTTAATATTGTTATTGTTGGGCTGGAGATTTAGCTCGGTGGTTTGCCTCACAAGCGCAAGGTCCTGAGTTCAATCCCAGTGACCACATAGAATGCTGGACATGGTGACTCATGCCCACCAGCAATCAATACTACATACCACAGTGCCGGGCGTGGTGGCTCACGCCTGTAATCCCAGCACTCGGGAGGCAGAGGCAGGAGGATTGCTGAGTTTGAGGCTTGCCTGGGCTACATAGTGAGCTCAGGGCCAGCCTGAATTACAAAGCGAGACCTTGTTTCAAAAAAAAAAATTGCTATTGTTTTCTAGCAAATGAGACCATTATATTCTTTTTACAAGTGCTTTATAATTCTGGTAGCTTGAAACTTGAATAAAATGAATATGGGCTAGAAATGCTCTCAAGTTCAGTCACGTGTCAGTGACAATGCTACATCCTGAGAAGTGCAACAATAGGTGGTTTTGTCTTTGCACGGACACCTGGGTGTACTTAAACAATGTAAGAGGCCTACATTACAGAAGGTGCCATAGTCTCGGGAACCCCATCACATCTGCCGTCCTTCACTGGCTGAAGTATCAGTCTATAGTCTGAACATAACTTCATTTCCAAAGTTTTAAAAATAGGTTGTTATTTTCTTTTCACTCATATCAATCTAATCATGAAATATACTTCGATCCCAAAAGACAAGTGATAGGCACTGTTGGTAGATCAAGAAAGTAAAACCTAACTCAGAATCTTTGGCACAGCAATACGAAACTATGAGTACAAAATAAAGCAATATATAATAACTATAGGCAAGTTTAAGGAAACAATCTACAGAGGAGTGTGACACAGAAGAGGTAGAAAAGGGAGGAGGAGGAGAAGAGGAGGAGGAAGAAGAAAGGGAAGAGGAGAGAAGGAAGAGGAAGAAGCAGCAGTAGCAGGAAAAGACTCACATAAGTACAAAGACTTGGGCAAGAAATATTCTGAGAGACAAGTAGAACATTTTTTTTCCTGACAGGGTAAAATGTAGCAGAAATGGTACTTTTGACAATTTGTGATAAAAGATATGTGGCAAAAGAGATCAAAGTGCGGCAGAGTGGTGAAAGGCTATTTGTCAAAAATAAAAAACTATCAAGCTACCACTGCCATATAAGTACAAAGCAAATTTTCACAAATAAATTCAAAAGAGAGTAACTTCATGAGCCAAACCAATAGCTTCATAAAGTAATCAAGTGAAGTAGAGAATAGGCAGCTTATGACTAAACTCGCTTACTGGGACTACTTTTCATATTCTGGAGACAGACCTAAGTATGCTTCTTGCACAAATGCTCTAAAGAGTCAAGTGTTTGGAAGCCAGTGAACAGTAATGATTATAATGAATGCCCACTAAGCAATATTTGCCATGTAATATACCCAAATCTTTGCAATCTCTGCACTTAAATTGCCACTGTTATATAGTGTGTTGATACTGCCGTTTCCTTTTCATAGATGAGAGATATGGAAGTTCCCGTGGGTTTCTCATGAAGCGATGGAAAAAGTCTGGCTAGCCGGGTGTGGTCGCTCACGCCTGTCATCCCAGCACTCGGGAGGCAGAGGCAGGAGGATTGCTGAGTTCCAGGCTTGCCTGGGCTACAAGTGAGCTCAGAGCCAGCCTGAACTACAAAGCGAGACCCTGTCTTAAAAAAAAAAAAAAAAAAAAAAAAGAGTCTGGCTAAGCTGCCCGAGCTGCAACACTGCAGCCTGAACAAGTGACTACACTGACGTGTCACAGAGTTCTTAGAGTAGCAGTGAAAGGTATCTAATATGTGTTAATTTACACCAGACTTACTGAATTTAATTCTAAATTTTCCCCACAGAAATACAACCTGGTATGCAATGCCATGCATTTACACATCAGTTAAACATAATTAGGCCTCTTTAATAGATTCATTTTACAAAGATTGCTTCATAATCATGTGACCTTGAATTAAATCTATATTTCCAAACTTAAGGACATGAATTAAATAGTTTCCTTTAATGCTTTTCATGCACTTTGGCCTCACCTACGGAGTGGGTGCAGAAACTAGACAGCGGAATTCTAAGCTTCCAGACAGCTCTACACACGCATTAGTTTTGTGGATTTATTGTAAAGGTTTTCCCTTTCAAAATTTGTATCATACATTATGAATCTGTGACATCCATATGTTGATGTGGTCACACCCAAATAACTTTACCAAAATACGAACTAATTATGTCCTACTGATACCCAGCCTGAGCCGTAGGTATTTCTGATACTTAAACGTGACTCTTGCTCCTTTTTCAGCTCTGTGCCTGAATACTGAAGACTCGTCTTGACCTCTACATCGTTAGGTTCTTTGGTGCGTTCTCCTCTGTAACCCAGTTTTCTCTATTGTAACAGACACTATTTTAACAGCTTGTTTATGGTTGCAATTGCCACCAAATGTCAAGCTTTATCTTCTTCAGACCTACGTAACCCCTCCAGAGGGCAGAGCTTGTCACACAGTCATACTCTGCCCGTCTGTCCCTAATTGTCCCTACCATATATTGACTATTACATCATCTCCAACCAAAACCGCAGGTGCATCTCATTGCTCAAACTCCGTCTCCATCATTTCAGCTCCAAGGACTGAGAGAGTGGGGGAAGGGTGCAGCCCGGGGTGACAGGAAATACATGCCGTGCACGTATCTTCGAAAAACTGAAGTAATAATGACTTGCACTGCTGCCTCTGAAAATGGTCTCCATTTCAAAATAGCTGCAAAATTAAGGACTCACAATGTCCCCGCGCTGAAACAGCTGTTTCAACTCACTGCGTACAACACTATCACATCTCTCATGAACCAGCAAAGTCTCTTTCTGTTTTAAAGTGTATTCTCACAGTTCCAACTTCTCCCTCTGTAACACTGTCATGCTAAAATCAACAGGTCCATAATGAACAGGATATTCTTGCATCTCGGCTTTCAGGAGAAAGATGCATTTTCATTTGTATAACTTTTTATATTAAAGACTTGATTTTGTTATTTGCATTGCTGTCTTGGCACACTCTGGGGTTTAAAATTTTTCCCCTTTATAGAGTTTATTGGTACATTTTAGGTGTACATTATGATCACATTCCACATTGAGAATACATACCTGTACATGATATATCTTGATTATCATTTTTTAAGCCCCCATTCCTTAGGTACATAAGTTGTGTTTCCATTATTTTGGCAGACTTAGTTTAAAATCAATATCATGGTGTTTAGAAATTCCAACAATTATTTCAGTATATAAAACATTTTAGTATATTAATAAAATATAATGTATGTTTACATTAGTGTGCTTTGGTATATTGTTCAATAGCTTTTAATGATCAGAAGATATAAAATTGATAGTCTCTACAGTGACAAATAATGCACAGAAATACCTTTATAAATAACTAAAGTATAATCTAGTCCATTTCTTCTTAGAAAAAAGGTAAAGCCATTAAGTATAATTAAATTTAGAGCCAGATAATAGATTTAGCAAAGGGAGTAAAGAATATCTCATTATTCACAAAAATTTCAAAAAAATCTCCAAAACAAAGACTAAACACATTTGAAGCCCATGCCTATCATATTTAAAAATTCTATGGTACTGGGCCGGAGGGTTAGCTCAGTGGTTCCGGTGCCTGCCTCGCAAGTGCAAGGTCCTGAGTTTGATCCCTGGTAGCTACATATAATACTGGGTGTGGAGACACGCCCACCAACAATCAACACCGCATACCACAATGCCGGGTGGGATGGCTCATGCCTGTAATCCCAGCACTCGGGAGGCAAGGACAGGAGGATTGCTGAGTTCGCGGTGGCTTGCCTGGGCATCATAGTGAGCTCGGGGCCAGCCTGAACTACAAAGTGAGACCCTGTCTCAAAAAAAAAAAAATTCTATGGTACTATTAAATTTAATTAACTATTTTTAGCTCAATTACTTCATGAATAAGCTAAACATAATGAAAATGAGTTAGTAATCAAATATACATTGTTGCCCATCCATTCAAATCTGAAAAAATATTAAATCTATAGAAAATTTGTGTTTTATGATGTATTTGTTTTTGTATCTAAGTCATCTGGAAGTCTCTCACTTAATGAGGGGATAACATATTATTTTCAGTTTTTAATGTTCAACTGTTAAATCTATTACAATACACAGTCACTGCCAAGAAAATGAAGCCCAAATATCAAATCAAAGAGCTCACACCATACAGGGCAGCGTGATGTGGCACTAAGATTCCATTAGAGTGTAAAGTGATGTAGGGATAATAGATGTGGAGACTTCAAGAGCGCTGTCTGAGGGCAGGAGTCCTGGGAGAGATGGGCCTCCGAGTGTTGAGAAAGAAACAGGAATTTGCTAGGTTGGAGAATGTGTAGATCTTTCTAGAAGTAGCAAACAGTATGTTCACTGGCTCAAAACATGACGCCTTAGACACCCTGCTTTAGAGCAAAGTTCTGGGCACCACAACCACTAGAGACAGAACCAAGAAAGGAAGTTCACAAAACACTGTTTTCTGCTAAGGATTAGCATACAGATGAAGAGAAACCAATACAGTAATTTAAGTAGACTCACATGTATCAGATTCGGGAAGCCCACACTAGTAGATGCTTGAGTAAAATGAAAAGATGAATTCTGAACAGGAACACAAAAATAAAACTTTACTCTAGTGATGCGGGTAAGAAATTAGGAGGCTGTGGAGCCTGGGTGATGTAGAAAGGCGAGGCAGAGACTTAAAAAATAACTGCAAGGCATTACTAAAGATCGTGGGGTTGAAAAGCCCAGAATGATGGATAACTCACAGGTTTTTTACATGGAAGATGAGCACCTGGTAGTACCTTTATCCAAATACAAAGTGAAGAAGGAAGATACAATTTTCTGTCAAGAAATTATCAGTATTCTTGAATTTAAGAAAATGAAACACACGGATAAAAACATCAGCGGGGTGGGAAGTAAATGGAGGAGAAGGAAGTAGGACTTGAAGTACATTCTCCCATATGTTGACACAATGGCTACTGCTTGGAACCCAAATGTGACTCACAGTTACTTCCGTAGAAATCTCACAGTTTGGCAGGAAAAAATAAGTAAACATATAATTACAATGCAACGTGAGAAAGCAGTCAGAGAGAGTAAACACTCCTGCTGTACAAGAGCACCAAGAAGACACAGACAAGAAGGAGAGGGAAAAAATTATTATAGGTAGAAAAGCCAGCTAGACATATATAGGCAGAGAGGGCCGGCCCTTGAAAGACTTGCAAAAATAGGATCCTTCTGAAGGTCAACACCATCAATGAGAAACTACAGGCCTCATTCTCCTCCCTGGGTGGAAGGTCAAGGTCTGGATCCAGCCCCTCCCTGGAAGACAGTAATTACAAAATCCCCAGATAATGGGCAGGACCTTGAACCACCTGGAGGAGTCTCCTGACAAGCAAGACCCTCTAGGGCTTGATTTCTCATTAGACCTATTCAATCAAAAAGTTGCTGAAGTAGCTATGCTTGTCATTTACCCATTGGTTAGCCACGGTTTGCCCATTTCTTTCAAATCTTATTGGTAGCCCCCTATTTCAGACCTGCCTCACCTCGTGGCTTTGCTCCATAAAAGCCCTCTAAAAAGTGAGGTAGGGGGGTTACCCACTTTCCGGGCCCCCCTTCTGTCTCTCTTAAGGCAGAAGCTTTCTCTCTCAATAAAATTTTCCTACTCAAACCTCCGTTGTTCCTAAAA